>VXBP01008401.1:1209570-1264639 GCA_013400115.1 Rhinopomastus cyanomelas | reverse complement strand
TTTCAATTATTTCATTATATTAATTTTAAATATTATTTTAAATTTATTCTTTATTAATTTTAATTTTTTCCCTTAAATAGTTAATTCCCTTTTTGGTTTATTATTAATACTTTTTTATTTTCTGTTCCTATTTTATTACTAAATTAATTACTTTTATGACTGGATTTATTTATTTCTATCGTATTTACCACACTGGAACCTGAGCTGTGGAGCTCAAGCCCTCCCACCCAGTTAAGACATTCTGGACTGCTCACAGGTGCTGCCTGGCACCTCGGAGACCATCCAGGAGCCCTTCAGACGTGAAGGTTCTGGATGGCTTCAGAGAAGGAGACTCCACCACCTCTCTGCAGAGCCTCTTCCAGGGCTCTGTTACCTTCAGGGTGAAAAGGTTCTCCTCGCGTTTAGATGGAACCTCCTATGTTCCAGTGCGTGCCCACTGCCCCTTGTCATAACTCAAGGAATTACTGAGATCAAGTCCATCCTGTCGCTGGGCACCACCAAGAAGAGTCCAGTCCATCCTCCTGACACTTTCCCTTAGGTATTTATGAGTATCCACCAGGTCCCCCCTCAGTCTCCTTCCCTCCAGGCTAAACAGAGCCAGCTCTCTCAGCACCCGGGAGCAGCTCCCAGGATGGTCTTTGCGGTGCTGGCCCTGAGGACCCCCCTGTGCCCAGGAGGCCCCATGGGTGGCCTCTACCCTTGGTGGCCATGCGCTGGGCACAGCTCAGCTTGGCCTGACTGGGATGAACAGGCTGACAAAGACATTTAGAGAAGAATTCAGTCATCAGGCAGCAGGGGTTCTCAGAGGGACGGTCCAGCTTAACTATGTGGATGTCCTTCCATAATAAGGTCACCGGCCTGGCAGAAGAAAAGCAGTGGTGCAGATGTTCTGGGTTTCAGTGAGGCCTTGGAGACTGTCCCTGCCAGCATCGGTCTGGCCCAGCTGTGGGATGAGCAGGGACACCGTGCAGGCAAAGCACTGGCTGAAGGGGAGAGCTCAACGAGTTGCAGTGAATGAGGCTACACCACCAACGCTGCTCCTCAGGGATCAGTTCTAGAGCAGGTTCTGTTCAATCCATATTGATGATCTGGAGGCAGGAGTTAAATGCAGGTTACTAGGTTTGCTGGTGATGCTAGACTGGGAGGTGCTGGTGGCTCCCCTGAGGAACAAGAGGCCTTGCAGAGGGATCTGGATGGATTGGAGCCTTGGGCAATCAACAAGGACATGAAGTGGACCAAACAAATGTCAGATTCTGCACCTGGGATGGAGTTAGTGGCCACAAGTCTAAACTGGAGAGCAGCCCTGCCCAAAGGGCTCTGGGGGTGCTGCTTGACAGGAGGTTCCACAGCAGTCAGGCTCCAAGACTCAAACCTTACAAGGTTTTTTAGTGCCTTTTGCCACATCAAGCCACTGACACATTTACCCACCCTTTTGCACGCTGTCACCTAAATATTTTTGGGATCTTACAGGAAAACACTGAGATGTTTGGTGTCGTCAACCTACTCTGTTGCCGATGGTTGACCGCCTTTGTTTTATCCCAAGAAAGCAGGATCAGAGAACATGTCCATTCAACCCTTGGATTTAACACCTCTAATGCAAGATGAATAGATTTCTCTTCAACAACTCAAGTTGTTTTGATGTTATTTAGCTTTAGTCATATAAACAGTGACGGGACATGTGTACGGGCACTGCCTACGCTGCACAGAACTGGAACCAACGACAGCATCGCTAAAAGCTAGTTCCCATAGGCGAAGGTTTATGTTTTACAGACTCCTTGTGTTTTTAGTAGATACATTACATCAGAAACAAATCAACAGCTACTTAAAAATCCTACACAAACAAACACAAGTGACTATAAGGAATCTTGAAATCAACTGGAGGTGCCCAAATCCAATCCAAGCAGCAAGATAAAACTGCTCAGTTTGTATTAAAGTCTCTCTAAGCCCATGAGGTATCACACAGGTCTCACAATGACATCCTGTTCACACCATTACAAATCAGACACACCACAGAATATTAGGGATTGGAAGGGACATCAAAAGATCATCCAGTCCAATCCCCCTGACACAGCAGGATCACCTAGACCAAGTCACACAGGAACACATCCAGGCAGGTTTTAAATATCTTCAGAGAAGGAGACTCCACAACCCCCCTGGGCAGCCCCTTCCAGGGCTCTGTCACCCTCGCCGTGAAGAGGCTCCATCTCATATTGATGTAGAACCTCCTATGTTCCAGCTCACGCCCACTGTCCCCTGTGCTAGGTGACACTGAGCAGAGCCTGGTTCCATCCTCCTGACACCCACCCTTCACATATTTATCAACATTAATGAAATCACCCCTCAGTCTCCTTTTTTCCAAGCTCAAGAGCCCCAGCTCCCTCAGCCTTTCCTCATCAGGGCGGTGTTCTACTCTCTTCATCATCTCAGTGGCTCTGCACTGGACTCTCTCCAGCAGAGAGTTTTAAGTCCTAGACACAATCTAGAAACCACCACGAGGCCAAAGCTACCAGACTGTAACACATGCAGATCAAACAGTCAGTGCTCCCCCATGTTAGCGTGGTCAGTCACCAGAGTGAAGGCAGAGCAGCCCAGCTGCACCGTCCACCTGCACCTGCTCCAAGCAGCTTCCCTGGGGCTGGCGTATGTGCAGGCTTTGCCAGAACACCGGGACCTCCAGTACTGGGATTAGTGAGCGAGGTGCCCTGTCTGCTGTGCCCACACACTGCTCTCTATGACACTTCCCATGTCTGAACAGAAACAACTGGAATATGTACACGGGATTTTTAAGGCACCAACACCATCGTTCACGGTTAATCAGAACCACCCTGACAAAGGCACAAGGAAACTGCTCTAGGGCTCCTGCTATCAACCCAGCTCAATCCACACCACCAAGTCATCAGATCTCCTCAAGCGATGCAGGAGGACACGATGTGCTTGACTTACGCGCAGTTGCAGCGCAAACCTTCAGGAATGGAAATGCATCAGAACTTTAGTATCGAGTAGCCCGAGATTTATGACCTTGTGAGCTAGACTGGAGCATCTGAGAAGGAAAATGCATCACTCGCCTGTGGCTGCCCTGACTATTAGATTCTTAAATAACGACGAGGTTACATAGGAGACTTTTCTACATATTAATTGTTGCTATTTTTATTCCCTTGGAGCTCCGCAGAGTTCGATGCGTGGCAAGAGGAAGTGGGGATTTATAGGCAGTGATGTATGAGAAACAGCAGCCATAACATCCTCTCTTTTTAATTCTCCAGGGGCCTATTACGCGTAGAGGGCAAGGGACAACACAGGCGTCATGCCAGAGGGGTAATGAAGACTTTATGAGCCCTGGGAAGAGATGACTTGCAACGCTTGCTGACAACTGCGCCTCCTCAATTCCTGCTGAGAGCAGCTCCAACAAACTGCACTAAGGGCTGACACTGATGCTATATATAGGCACAGAATCACAGTACATTAGGGATTGGAAGGGACCTCGAAAGATCACCTAGTCCAAACCACCTGCCACAGCAGGGCTACCTAGCCCAAGTCACACAGGAACATGTCCAGGTGGGTTTTTAACATCTCCAGAGGGGGAGACTCCACAACCCCCCTGGGCAGTCCCTTCCAAGGCTCTGTCACCCTCACCATAAAGAAGTTCCTTCTGATATTGATGTGGAACCTCCTATGCTCCAGCTGACACCCACTGCCCCTGGTCCTATGACTAGATGACATTGAGAAGAGCCTGGCTCTATCCTCCAGTCACTCACCAAACCATTTCAATTGGAAAAGACCTTTGAGATGATCGAGTCTAACCACTCTGCTTGGTTTAGCATCTGTCTGCGGTACCGAGCTGCCCAACAGCTGAACACGAGTTACCTGCGTGGGCTCATTTACACCTGTCGGCAATTAGTAGCCAGGACGGACAAAATAAGCGATCAAAGGAGAGGAGAGCTAACTCCTGCGAACCCCCCAGCCCTGCACCCGCTGCTCATCCTCAGGCTACAGGAACGCAAGAAGCCAGTCTGCCACACCGCAGCCACCCCTGACCAGCCTCACGACATTTGGAGCGGCTCCCGCAGAGCCGAGCGGCCGCCGTGGCCAAGGCAGGGGGAGGCTCCGCCAACCCTGCCCGGGGTCTGTCACACCGGGGGTGCCTGTCACACCGGGGGTGCCTGTCACACCGGGGGTGCCTGTCACACCGGGGGTGCCTGTCACACCGGGGGTGCCTGTCACACCGGGGCGCGGGGGGTTCACGCCAATGCGGGGGGGTCGGTCTGTCACAGGCGCATCCCCCGCCGCGCCGGGCTGCGGGGAGGATGAGCCGCCGCGGGTATTAAGGGACCCGCAATCCGCTTAGCCGGGCCGGCGGCGGGGCCGGCCGAGGCGAGGCCGGGCGAACCCGCCTTCTCCCCCGCAGACCCGGGCCCACCCCGCGGGGAGAGCGCGGCGCCGGAGACACCGCCAGGCCCCCCCCGCCACCTCCATCCCTGCGGGGATGCGGGCACAGCGGCCCGGCCTGGGGGCGACTGCAGCCCTTAAATGGGCCAGTTACATAAGAACAGGGCTCTGGGTCCATCCATCACCCCCAACCCACCCCGCTCCGCTCCTCAGCGGGCGGACACGGAGGTGGCGGCGGGAGAACGGGGCCGCTCCGCATCCCACCGCCCCCTCCTCCTCCTTCCCCTCCCGCTCGCCGGCTGCTCCCCTCAGACCCCCGCTATCGCCCGCGTTCTGGCACCTTCTCCTGGGCGCGGTTGAGGCGCTTCTGGACGTTCTTGGCGAAGATACCGGTCTTCATGTCGGCCATGGCTGGCGACAGGGATGGGGAGGGCGGGGATGGGGATGGAAAGGAGGGTGAGGCAGAGCCCGGCGAGCGGCGGCGATGGCTGGATGGAGGGAGGGAGGCCGAAGGGAGGGAGGGCGAGGACGCGGAGGAGGAGGAGGTGGAGGCGGTTCTTAAAGCGAGAAGAGGCGGGGCCGCCGGCCCAGGTGCGCCCGGAGGCGGCGTCTCCTGCGGACGATTCCTCCTCATCCAGAGGTGGCGGCGAAGCCGTGGAGAAGCCACCAGCGCTGTGGCCGCTGCCGGCACCGCCGGGCTCGAATGGACAGGGAATGGGAAGCACCCACGTATTCCCCTAGGAATTTCCACCGTGCTCCCAGTTTCCCAGCTCCTTTCACACCTCTCACTCTGGTTTTGGGGCTGCAGCATCACGACCTTCATCCAAGGAGCTGGTGCTGCATGGCAGGGGCCTGCACCCCCACCTGGGTCCAGGCTGGGCTTACTGGTGTGTCTGGTGGCCAGCAGTACGCACTGACTTGCCATTGAGCTGGTGTCCTCCTATCCAACAGCAATACACTGCCTCCAAGCTGGTGGCAGGGTTTGATCTCATTCCAGTAACTACAACTGGCAGCCAAACCCACAGGGACCTCACAGAGTGTTAGGGGTTGGGAAAGACCTCTGGAAACCAGCTAGTCCAACCCCGCTGCCACAGCAGATCACACAGCAACATGGCCAGGCCAGTCTGAATGTCTCCACAAACCCTCTGGGCAGCCAGTTCCAGCGCAAAAGCCTTTCCTGAACCTCCTGTGTTCCAGTTTGTCCCTATTGCCCCTTGTCCCGTGAGAAGAGTCTGGTCTGGTACCACTTGCTCTTTAGACATCTCTAAGCATTGATCAGGCTCCCCTCTCAGTCCTCTCCCCAAGCCTCTCCCTTTAAGGCAGACACCCCAGTTCCCTGAATGTCTTCCCTGAATTAGTTCCTCTGTGCTGGACTCTCTCCAGTAGCATCTTGTCCTTGAACTGGGGAGCCCAGAACTGGATGCAGTATTCCAGATGTGGCTTCACAAAATCTGCCAGATACAAAATCACTCTGCGTTGGTCACTCAAGGTTAACAAAGAGCCTTCCTCCAAGTGCTGTGGTCCCAAATTCACTGCCAGTGTTTACTGCTGCTGTTTGACTAAGCTCAGACTTCCCAGATCCAGAGAACAGAAACTTCTCAGCAAACACAGCAACACAAGGCAAAAGAGTGGAAGTCCAGACCCTGAGCCCATGTTCTCTTCTAGGGAGGCATTTGAACCACGAGCTCAAAGGTCTGGTAGCTGCCAAAAGAAAATGCCCTCTCCCCCTGGTAAGTTCAGCTCTGCTTCCTGAGACCTTGTGTCTCTGCCGTCAGACCTCTGGGAGATGTTTGTCGGTAGGAAGGGGACTTAACAGCAGCACTAACGATGTGTCTGAGGAAACTGTGACCTACATAAATGCGGGTGCTTCATTAATTCTCACACAGGCAGGTTTTTAGAAGAAAACAAAAGCAATTCAAAACCAAAAGAAAACACATCATAACACTCAAGCAAAGTGCTTTATCCGGGAGATCACAGGCAAGCTCTTAGGATTCTGCTCGGCTGAGGAGAGATCAAAACAAAATCCCGGTGTGTGCAGGGGTCTCAAGCTCTTTGAAGTGATTTTTCACATCTTCTTCACTGTTTCTCTTTGTGAGCAGCCTGGCAGATGATTCCAAAAGGATCGCGCCATTTGGGGAATGAAAACTCTCAACTTGGAGTACTCCTGCATTCTCTCCACTAAAGGATGACCAAGGTAGCACCTATCACCAGCTTTTGGGCTACTAGGGGGAGGGACAACACTCCCCTGCGCCCTTGTGTCCCCACTTGTGTGACAGAACAACAGTAGGTCCTCACACCAAGCCCAGAAAGGCTTTTTCATGCTGGTGGATGTCAAGTATGAAATCGTGAGGGCTGTACAACCAGTCCATCTCTGCTGGCTTTTCCCCACTCAGGGGTCATGAACAACAGCCAAAACCAGCTTTTCACCGGCCGGTTTAGCCATGTTGTCTCCATCAGCAGGAGTTTGGGAAGTGATTATCAGTGAACAATCAGGCTGATCCTGCTCTGGCAGGGGGATTGGGCAAGATGATCTTTCGAGGCGCCTTCGAATCCCTACTGTTGTGTGATGGCGCCGCGCTCCCTGTCTGCCACGTGTACCAGGCATTGGAGATCTCTCCTGGGAGCAAGCCTCCCATCAAGGTGGTTCTCAAAGCAAATTGCCTTCTGTGTGTTGCCAAAAACTGAGGCTGGAACGAATCACGGTTTAACAATGAGGATTCATCTGCCTCCATTTACCCTGCTTGTTTTCTCCTTGTGTTTAATCACAGAACATTAGGGATAGGAAGGGACCTCAAAAGATCATCCAGTCCAATCTCCCTGACACAGCAGGACCACCTAGACCAAGTTACAGAGGAACACATCCAGGTGAGTTTTAAACGTCTCCAGTGAAGGAGACTCCACAGCCCCCCTGGGCAGCCCCTTCCAGGGCTCTGTCACCCTCACTGTGAAGACATTCCTTCTGATATTGATGTGGAACCTCCTCTGTCCCAGCTCACACCCATTGCCCCTTGTCCTATCACTGGATGACATTGAGAAGAGCTGGTTACTCCTTATTTACTTCTGTTTTAAAGGGAGATTAAGCTTGTTTCACCCCTGAGCAGCAGGGTGGTGATGGAAAGATGCTCCTAATGGAGCAGTGACTTTGGAACGTAAAATCTCTAAGGAGAAGCGAGCGGGTGTTGCCCCTACTGCTACATCTCTGCTTCTGCCAGGTGACAAACCCTGTTCACCCCCAAAGTCAGTCAGAAAAGGAAGAACTCTGGATCTTTTCTGAGTCATCACCAGTGTGGTTTCTCATCTCTCATCTCTGCTCTTCCAAGGACTCTTCATTCACGTCAAGCAATAAAATGAGAAGACACTGGTCCACAACGGGCAGCGAGTAGCTCAATTATCAAGGCAGTGTCTGTCGGCCTCCTTGCTCTTTGGATGTGGGTCACAGAGAGAAGAGCTGCCTGTCAGAACCACGAGATGAGGAACGCAAAGAACAGTGTCAAATGCACATCACAAGGGAAAATGTTCTTGTAAGATGAATGTGGTGCCAAACTCCAGGAAAAAACTAGTCCAGAGGACAGTTTTAAGGTCTTACCTGAGAGGTGCCCCTTTAATTCCAGCTTAAACGTTTGAACCTGGCTGGCTCCACAGAGCTACAGACAGGTGGGGAGTGCTCAGCATTGGGCTGGCCCTGTTCCCTGCAGGGTCTGTCCTGCTAATGACCACTTCAGTCAGCAAACAGTTGGGCCAAATGCCCACAGTCTGAACCCCACCTAAAGCGAGGCTCAGGTGGTGCCTCATTCCAAGGTTTGATTGAGAAGGTTCCTAATGATGCCAGAGGTGAAGTTAAGACACAAACCAAGGTAGTACCATGTTCTGGGATGGGCTTTGTGGTTATCAGACCTTGTCTGGGCTCTTTGGCAGATCAAAGGAGTTTCAGGCAACCACATGTGCAGAGAATCACGGAATTACTGAGGCTGGAAAAGACCTCTGAGCCCAGCCCATGACCTAACATGGCCACATCGGCCAGACCAGGGCACTAAGGGCCACGGCCAATCTTTTCTTAGATGTTTCCAGGGATGGTGACTCCTTAGTCATCAGGGCAAATAGCCTGCACCTTGCTATCTTCACCAAAGCTAAAAGTGGTTTCCATTAGAGCATCAGCACGGAACAATGTTGAGACATCTTATCACTCCCGGTCAGTCTCTCAGGGGTTGGAAAGCAACGATCTTCAGAGCTCCCTTCCCACCCCTGACATTCTGTGACTGTGATAATTCACAGATGCCAAACAATAAATACAGAAATGTTACCATGAAGGCTACAGGGTTTGTTCAGGAAGACAGATGTATGCAAACCACTGTGGACCAGTCATGCTGGTTGAACATCTGACACAGTGTCTTCTAACATCAGTAGGTTCTTCCTCCCAATCATCTGGAGCTGGATTATGGAGGTTGGAATCCTCTTCTGCTGCAGTGGACCCTCCCATCTTGTCACTCGCTGCTTTCAAAGAAGTGATAATGACTTAGAGTGAAGAGGGATTCAGGAGATCACCTGCGAGAACAGCGCTGCCCAGATGTTGCTACCAGCGCTACGGCCACCAGACACATCCTAAAAAGTCAGGATCTGTGGGGAAGGAGGGGACCTCTGGCCACGGGAGGAGAACTTTGGTAATGAAAACCATACACAAGAGCAATGGATTGATCCAAACTTCACCAATTACTCCCTCTTCAGACTTGTTGGGTCAAAATGTCTCATCTGCTTTGAATAGTGGAGCAACCATTGCGTTTTAAACTTATGGACTGTCTGAAGACAACCCAAACTTTCCACTATTAAGGATCCCTATTCAAATCTCTCCACTCTTCTTTCCCAGTTGAGCTAGACTGGTCCTGATGTTTTGAGGGAATCCCAGACTGGATTGCATGCCTGTGCTCTGCTTCAGAGCTTTGGGAATGGCAGCACTACTCTCAACAACACTCATGTGACCAGCAGGACCAAGGAGATGGTCCTGCCTCTACACTTGGCCCTTGGCAGGGACTGGAGGCCAGGCAGCCTTCACATCCAGACCCTATTGAAATTCTGGCCATCCCCCAGATCTGTATTGCCTGATCATGGTTGGACTCGATGATCTGGAAGGTCTCTTCCAGCTGAAGCTATTCTATGTTTCTAGGGGTGTGCACGGCCATACACACTCCACTCGCCCAGCAGCCGTCTCTGGAAGGAGATTTCTCCAAACTGCTTCAATCATTAGATGCAAAGACACTCTGGATTCTAACAGTTGCTGTAGCTGTCACTATAGGAACCAAACTCCGTAACTGTCTCAGGCTTCCTAGCCCTTGGCATGTGAGACAGTGATTTTTCTCACACTACAGGGGGAAGAAAAAGCCTTTAGCTAACAGTGTTGTGCCAGTCTTGTTTTAGAAGCCTCTTTTTGCAGCATTTTGCATCTTCTAGCAGAGGCGGCCTTGCGAAAAGTTAAAGTTGTGCATCACACAAATTAAATTTTAACACCTTCTCCCTTCGCTCCCCCCCCCCCCCCCCAGCCTTTTGAGAAATGAGAAACGTTCACACGTCGCTGCTCTGCTCCTTGTTGTAGCTCAGGAGCAGCACACGGAGAGGCAAGAAAGCTAACTGTGCTGTAAGGGTACTTCTCACCCGGTGTGTTCCCTAGAAACGGTGCTTTGAGGAGGAAGAACCTCTAGCAGATCCTCCTCGGCGATTGTCGCGGTTTGAAAATCACCAGAACGTTCAGATCTATAGAGCTGGGCTTTCAGGAAGATCCATGTGTGCTTGGCTTGAAGAGAATTCATCCAGTGAATTCTCCTGTCCTGGGAGAGGTGGACAAAAGGAACATCTCCAGGCGGGTTTGAAACGTCTCCAGAGAAGGAGACTCCACAACCCCCCTGGGCAGCCCCTTCCAGGGTTCTGGCACCCTCATCATGAAGAGGTTCCTTCTCATATTGATGGGGAACCTCCTCTGTTCCAGCTCACACCCACTGCCCCTTGTCCTATTGTTAGATGTCACTGGGCAGAGCCTGGCTCCATCCTCCTGGCACCCATCCTTCACATACTTATCAACATTCATGAGGTCACCTCTCAGTCGTCTTTTCTCCAAGCTGAAGAGATCCAGCTCCCTCAGCCTCTCCTCATCAGGAAGATGCTCCCCTCCCTTCATCATCTCTGTGGCTCTGCACTGGACTCTCTCCAGCAGCTCTGTGTCCTTCTGGAACTGAGGGGCCCACAACTGGACACAATGTTCTAGATGTGGTCTCACTAGGGCAGAGCAGAGGGAGAGGAGAACCTCACTCGATCTGCTAAATACCTCCCTTCTGATCCACCCCAGGCCTTCCAGCCACTCCCGCTGCTGTGGAAGCCGGTGCCCACAAAGTTCATGCTCACATCCGTCCCTCAGCATCAGATGTTCTACAGTCCATCTCTGTTCCATGAGCTTCCCCATCAGTTCTCACTCCCCACAAGCAAGGAGAGAACCCTCTTCATTTCAGCAAACCATGGAAACCCAAATGAAGCTTCCTTTTTGCTGATCCAAAGGGACCACATTCTGCCCCTCTCTAGCCCGGGCAAAATGGCTACAGACTGAGGCAGCCCAACTTGCCGCACTGTAGCAACACAGACAAGAACAAGTGAAGAGGATGGTGCCCAAAGGAAGAGGCGGAGGGGTGGATCCACAAACTGAAGCTCCAAACCCCCTCGTGCCGGCACGAACCCTCTGTGTTCACAGCAAACACACAAGTTCATCTCGCAGCTTTGGCTGGCAGTTTGCGCGACGAGCGGCGACACTTCACACCGCGGCAGCAACGACTTGTAGAGAAGGTATGAGTAGGATCTGCTGGTGAAGAGCTTTTCACCAGGCACACACCTCAGCTCAGCGCCGTTCCAATCCAGGCGCCCTCCTGCTTTGCTTTCCAAGCAGAAGATCTCGTCGTGTCCCCTTCAACACCAAGGGAAGAGTTTCTGATCCAGAGTAGCGGGATAGTAGCTGAGCATTAAATAAACACACGAGCGTTAGCAGCATCAGCGCAGGGGTCTACGGTTTGATTCTGCCAGAGCTGGCACAAACTCTCACAAGGAGCTCAAGGGGGCCGCTGAGAAAAGCTGTAGAGGCAGAGGTCAGAGCAGAGACACACACAAAGCTCCTTGTTTCAGTCTGGTCGGTACCTACCCCTGAGCAAATCTTCGTAGGCTCCACTGCTTCTGTCCTTCCAGTGTGAAATGAGATTTTTCTGATCCTTCTCTTCACGTCGCCAAAAGCCACCCTCTTCCTGATAGCTGGTACCTGCCAAAGTGCTTCCACAAGCCAAAACCAAGATTAAAAAGCACTTTGGGGAAGGAAGAAGAGAGTTTCCTGGCCAAGCCTTTGTTTTTCACTCTTTCCAACACCTCAGAGTTGGAGTGAGGTTGACTTTGTCTCAGTCTACCTTGCTGGCAGCAGGGAGATCCGAGGTGAGATGGCTGGGGCTCTACCTCACAGGTGCAGGTGAAGCTCTGCTCTGATCTTTGGAGGTGCTGTGGGAGCAGACCCAGAGCACACACAGGCTTCTGCCCCTTCAGCGTCATCCCTGGGGCAGGAGTGGGATGAAAACCTTGGAGGAAATGATGTGATGTCCCAGGAGTTCCCAGGGAGGTTAGGGATACCAGTGTCCTTCATGAGGACCACAACGATTAACCACTCACCTTGAGTTCTCCCCCACATGAGCCCTTCATCCCTTCTCAAAAAGACTTGGGGTGCCAACAGCCCTGGATTTCTGAGGCAAAGAGCCAAGAAACTCCACCCCAGCTGCATGTTTTAGGTCTACTGGCAGGATTCCACTGGGACTGCAGAGAAGTAAGGGCTACCTAAAGCCAGAAGAGTTGCTCATAGCCCCCACAGCAGCCCTCTGGAGAGCTGTGCTGGGCTGTGGGCTGCTGCAAAATCCTCCCTGAGCTCTGCTGGGACAGCTCATAGGGGCAGGTGCCCACTGAAAAGCCAGGAACAGCTGTGGCCACTGACTACAGACTAACTGCAGTGTTTATCTAGGTGGTCCTGCTCTGGCAGGGGGACTGGAGTCGATGATCTTTGGAGGCCCCTTCCCATCCCTAATGTTCTGTGGTCCTGTGAGCTGCCCTCCAGCCCAGCATTCTGATGGGATTGAAGAGATGCAGCTTTACATGAGGCCCAAACCCTGTCTTGTTTCTGCAGCTGATGCTCCAAATGCTAGACAAGCGGGTGGTAACAATCTCACCTCCTCCTTATCCCACGCGAAGAAGAAAAATCACGATCGAAGGCGTCAGGCGCCGAGTCCCGGTTTGACAAAGACGCCTGGCTACGCCCACGTTCGCACCACAAAAACACCCCAAACACCTCCACATTTCCTAGCACCTGGCAGAGGTTTTCCCCACAGTCAGAGGTGCTCCCAGGAGCCCATTTCCATCTCTCCTGCCCAGGCTGTGGCCAAGAGCTGGGTTGGACAGAGCCCATCTGCACAACCTGGGCTCCGGCTCCTGAGGTAGCAGCTGAGGTGCGAGGAGATGCTGTGAGGAAGCACGCTGGCTGCAGACGTGGGAAACAGAGCAGCAGGCACAGACTGCTTCGTTGTGGCTCAGACACACAGCAAACTGAGGGAATTTCACGGGAAGCACCGTGACCTGAAGGGTATTAAAATATAAGGGGGGAAAAACAAGGCCTTGGCAGAGCAACACGAAGGTTCAACCCCATTGAGGGGAGACAGAGGCAGCCCAAGACTCATGCAGTGCCTGGCTGGGGTGGTGGCAGCAGGTCATCAGGAGCAGGTGAAGTCCTGGGCTGGGCAGGTGGAGGATACCCTGTGCAAACCCTGCTCGGGGTAAGCACTGCCCAAACCAACGAGCCTTTTCTCTCTCTCCCACTCCTCAGAGCTCAGGCAACTTCCTCAGCCCCTCTAGCCCTGACTTTATGAAGCACAGGCTTGGCAGGACTGAGATGCTGAATCTTTGGGTTGCATCGACCTAGGTAGGAGATGAAAGGGGGTGGTGAGATATGGAGAGATAGGGATGAGCAGGGAGCAAAGGGACACGATGAGGATGAGCAGTGGCAGACCGAGCCGGCTAGGCAGCAGGGTAGATGTGAAAGGACATTTTAAGCTGTGCTTCATATCACAGAATCATTAGGGACTGGAAGGGACCTCGAAAGATCATCTAGTCCAATCCCCCTGCCACAGCAGGATCACCTTGATCAAGCTGCACAGGAACACATCCAGGTGGGTTTGAAACATGTCCAGAGAAGGAGACTCCACAACCCCCCTGAGCAGCCCCTTCCAGTGCTCCGTCACCATCACTGGGAAGAAGCTCCTTCTTGATCCAGACAGATGGATGGAAGCACCCTCCTCCTAAGGCAAATGGCAGCAATTGTCTACAGCCACATGCTCTGACCTTTGGAGCTAACATTTTAAAATGGATAAAATTTGGACTGATGAATCATCACCCAGAAAAGCCACCAAGAAGGTTAAAGCAAAAATCTGGCCAGGTAGATGCTGCTTAGCGCCTGAAAGGCCAGAGGCTGGACAGGAAAGAAGAGGTTGGGACGCACTCCAAATGAAGCTGTGGGATCCAGTTTGGCCAGCGGGGTTCAGGGAGATGGCCACGATGAATATTTAAAGCCATGCAGCAGGTGACTTGTAAGGGAAGCAGAAGTAACGCTGATGTCAACAGGAAACTGGACAAATACCCCTGGAGGCCATCAGTTCAGAAGGTTGAAGTGTCAAAACTAGCCTTCACTGTCCCAGCAGCAGCATCCCAACGTCATTTGGAAGCCATAATGTTCACGTGGGTGACCCACTGGGGACTTGCTGGCTGCTCCAGTGCAGTTCTAAACTCCACACGTCCTTCCTTTCGGAGATTCCCACAGAAGCAGCCCCAACACTTTGCTGCAGTGTCTTAAAAAAGCAGCTCACGCACCGGAACGTCAGTCGTGAGCGGAACACGGTAGGATTAGCCCCCTGCTGATGCCAAGAGATGCTGTTCATAAGGCACAGCCCCAGAGCAAGGAGCAGCAGCTGCCCAAGAGCTGGTGTGATTTCAGACCAGAGAAGACAACAAAAGGCAGCAGGGAGAAGGCCACTGGCCTTTCCCTGCACCTACAGAGGTCCTTCTAAAGCACAAAATTAGCTTAGTTAGCAAAATCTTCTTAGCAGTCTTCACTAATTCATCTGCCTGTGGAGGAATCAAGATGATAGATGATCAGAAAGACTACGTTACCTGGCCAGAACCATGGGACCTTTGGCCCGAGATTTATTGAGGGCACTGAGACTCTGGGCCCCTCAGTTCAAGAAGGACAGAGAACTGCTGGATTCCAGCCAGAGCCACAAAGGTGATGAAGGGAGTGGAGCATCCCCCTGATGAGGAAAGGCTGAGGGAGCTGGGTCTCTTGAGCTTGGAGAAAAGGAGACTTGAGGAGTGACCTCATTCATGTTTGGAAATATGTGAAGAGTGGGTGTCAGGAGGATGGAGCCAGGTTCTGCTCAGGGGCATCTAATGATAGGACAGGGGGCAGTGGGTGTGAGCTGGAACAGAGGAACTTCCACATCAGAGAGGTTCTCCCCGAGTCTCCTCTTCCCAGGGTAAACACCCCCAGCTCCCTCAGCCTCTCCTCATCAGACTTTCCCTCCAGTCCCTTCCCCAGCCTCCTTGCTCCTCTGGACCTGCTCCAGCCCCTCAATCTCTGTCTTGAAGTGAAGGGGCTAGAACTGCCCCCAGTACTTGAGGGGAGACCACCCCAGTGTCCCAGTATAGGGATAGAATTATGTCCCTAGTCCTGCTGGCCTCACTATGGCTGATCCAAGCCAGGATGCCATTGGCCTTCCAGGCCACCTGAGCACATTTTCCCTGGTCACTACAGAGACAGATGGCTCAGTGAAGAAACAGTATTTCCCACGTTAGATCGACCACAGTTGGAAGCAGAAGCACTTTCAGAAACAGATGGACACCTTAAATCTACTCTCCTGAAACCAAGTCTGTGCTGCTTGTGGGGTGACTTGATGGAGACTTCTTAAGCAGAACTGTTCTCCAGAAGAAAAGCTCTTGGGTAGCTGAATATTTTATGCTGTAATCCCAGACACTGTCTATCATGTGAAGGTTTCTTCCAAAGGGAAGAGAATCAAAGTCAGGGCTGTACATTTCTTGCTGAATCTTAATGAGCAGATTTAGAATTCAGGACCAAGAATCGGGTAGTCCCTGAAGCCCAAATGAAAGAAGCTTTGGATTTGGAGAAGATTGTGACTTCTTTTCACACAGTGATTTACAATTGCTTGCAACATGCAAAGAATATGGCAGAGCTGCCAGCAAACAAAGTCACCGAACGCTCACGTGCTGTAGGGAATTTAAGGCCACACAGAAGCACACAGGGTACCTGCTTTCAGTGATCCTACAGCTCTGAGCTACACAACATCGTGTGGTGGAACTGCATGGGAGTCGTTTGACTTCCTCCTCCTGCAAGCTGACAGCTTATGGCACCTCGCAGCACGCTTAGGGTGTAACGCAGGAAAGCTGCTTAGCTCAGAGCTCTTCTTCTGAGTAAGAGATTTCCTTCTAAAAGGGCTCCAAAGGTGTCCAGAGGGATGCGAGAGCTCAGATGCTGTGGTGCAGCAGTACTTGCATTCAGGGGGGCATTCTCTGTGCCAGCAGTCACAGCAGCCTTCCTGACCAGTGGAGGCACGAAGGGACACAGGAGGGGGATACCGGAGAACGTGTGCAGGCTGCTGAACAGGAGCTGTTAAAGGGGCAGGCGGTGGTCCCTGCGGGTGAGGCCTGACGCACACGGGATGTACCCTGCACTACTGATTGCAGCATCGCGGTACATTAGGGATTGGAAGGGACCTCCAAAGATCATCCAGTCCAATCCCCCTGACACAGCAGGACCACCCTGACCAAGTCGCACAGGAACATGCCCAAATGGGTTTTAAATGTCTCCAGAGAAGGAGACTCCACAACCCTCCTGAGCAGCCTGTTCCAGTGCTCTGTCACCCTCACGGGGAAGAAGGTCCTTCTCAGATTGATGTGGAACCTCCTCTGTTCCAGCTCACACCCACTGCCCCTTGTCCTCTTGTTAGATGACACTGAGAAGAGCCCGGCTCTGTCTTCCTGACACCCACCCTTCACATATTTATAAACAGAGATGGAGCTTCCACAGCTTCTCTGGGCAATCTGTCCCAGCACCCTCACAATAAAGAGCTTCCGAATCTCTAACCTAAATCTCTCCTTTCTCAGTTCAAAATGATTGCCCCTTGTCCTCTCACCCTCTGCCCTTGTAAACAGTCCCCCCTCTAGCTTTCTTGTTGCTCTTTCAGGTACTGGAAGGCCACTACAAGGTCCCCTCCAGAGCCTTCCCTTCTCCAAGCTGAACAACCCCAGCTCCCTCAGTCCAGGCTCCTACAAGACAAATGATTGTTAAGGCACCTCCGTGAGCAAGGTGCAGGAGAACTGAGCTGTGTCAGCTTTCCAGTCCTACACACTGCAGTACCACACTGAACTTACCATGTTTAAACATCATGATCTGACAGCAAACCAACAGATTTTTACTTTCAAACTCCACTTACCAAGAAGAGGAAAAACAGCCAGAGGAAGAATTCCCAGTAGTTTTCAGGAAGTTCTGAAAAACTACTCTTATTAGGGAGAAGCAGCTTACATTTAATTTAATCAGAGACCACTACTGTGAAGACATTGTGAGAGATCACTCCCTTTGGATCAACGAAACAGAACAGAGCTGAAATTAAAAATAAATACGCTTGGCGTTCGCGTTCAAAGAGACTTGTTTCCCACAGCTACTTCATTGCTAAGGCCCAGAAGCAACTCCTAGAGATCGTCTCTGAAAGGTCTGATGGGTTGTTTTCCCCCTGTACTTGAATGAAATCACACACACCACCACCACTGATAAAATAAGAGCAAAGATCTGCTGCTAACATTTACAGAGCTTCTGGAGGAGCCTAACGTGAGAAAAGCCAACCTCCAGCCACCATGTGGTGCTGCTCAGTGGTAGAATCACCAGTTTACAGTGAATGCTGGATGCGTGATTATACAAGGAAGGTGAACTGCTGACAGCTGGAATTAAGAGCTAACAAGTTCAGCTGAACGTGTGAGTCTGTACCCAGCTAGCTTCAAGTCCTGAAGAAGGGCCACTGAACGCAGTTGGACTCGTCTGCGTCTTAAGTTCAGCAGTTCACTAGCCCAGGATGAAGCACTTTGGTGAAGTGAGCTGACAGCAGTTCATCTTCCGTTGCAATATCCAGCCACGAGCCAGAGAAGGTTCCACATTTTGAAGGCCATTAACTGAGAGCAAGCACAAACTTCCAAACTGTCGGGGCTTTTTCTTGCCATTTTATTTCTCTTTCCTGCTCCAGAGTTAAGTAACGAGCTGAGCAAAGGAACAGCAACACAAGAACTGCAAAGACTTACCGGGGAAAGACTCTGACATTGTCTCTGTCCTGAAATCACTCAACAAGCTGAATAACTTACAGAAATCAGACAGCCAGAGTTATCTACAGAAGTGATGACTAACAGCAGCTCTGCATGGTCCTAACAGAGTTGGTGACACAGACTGGCACAGAGAACTAGTGGACTGCTATTTCTTCATCTCCAGGATTGCGCTGCCTGGCCCTCGGTGCTTGGCGCTGCAGATGTTGCAGAACTGGACAGAAGATGCCTGGAAATGAGAAGGAAACAAGAATCTCTTAGAAGAAGGTAGTCATGTTGGACTGTGAGAAGATGAATGGGAAGGGCTTATCTCTCTCAATGCTACTGTTCATAGTTAGGCTGTTCACAGCATCACAGAACATTAGGGACTGGAAGGGACCTTGAAAGATCATCCAGTCCAAACCTTCTGCCACAGCAGGACCACCTAGATCAAGTCACACAGGAACATGTCCAGGTGGGTTTTAAACATGAGAAGGAGACTCCACAACCCCCCTGTGCAGTCCCTTCCAGTGCTGTCACCCTGACTGTGAACAAGTTCCTTCTCATATTGATGTAGAACCTCCTCTGTTCCAGCTCACACCCGTTGCCCCTTGTTCTATCGTTAGATGACACTGAGCAGAGCCTGGCTCCATCCTCCTGACACCCATCCTTCACATATTTATCACCATGAATGAGGTCACCCCTCAAGTCTCCTTTTTTTCAAGCTCAAGAGACCTAGCTCCTTCATCCTTTCCTCATGGGGAGGTGTTCTGCTCCCTTCATCATCTTTGTGGCTCCATTCACAGTCAGGCTGTTCCCTACCACCATAAGCATGGAGAGCTGTGGAGAGGTGATACAGAGGAACACAACAGAGCAGGTTGTGCTGGAGTCAGAGGGTAATCAGGAGCAACTGACTGCCTGAGGCCACGGAGAACTAGTCCCACACAATCACACAACACTTGGGGTTGCAAGGGGCCTTCGAGGACATCTACTCCAAGCCCGGCACGACTTCACCAGCGTAGGGTGCATTCGTATGTCCTACAGAACATGTATCACATCCATCCAACACACACCTGGTGACACCCCATCTGGCAAGTTACTCGTCCCAGAAAACCCAGTGTGCTACAAACAGGTTATGTCTCAAAAGAGTCAAACGTAGGGTAAGTGGTGTTTAAGAAAGTATTGACTAGCTGTCGGGCTTCTTGTGCCAATTATCCAACCCATTAAGTCCCTCAGAAGACATTGCTGCTCTGTACTACACGGTTACAAGCACTCTGCTTCGTTACTCGTGGAGAAGTGAGTCACCCAAGCTATTTTTAATCCTAGATGTTCATTTTCAGAGACAGCTACAGATTCACAAAAGCTTAAATTCCCTTATTTTCTGATTTGGTGTCATTCTGATGCTTTCTCTCCTAAACTCAGAACTGTTCTCCTTTTATTCATTGGTTTTCATTTGTTTGCTTTCATTGAGAAAGAAAAAGACATCCATCTAGGTGGTCCTGCTCTGGCAGGGGGACTGGACTGGATGATCTTCTGAGGTCCCTTCCAATCCCTAATGCTCTGTGATTCTGTGTTTATGAGGAAAAACATGTTGTAAGTAGAGAGATGATTACAAAGATATCTGAATATTCACTTTCATAGGAGTTGGGCTTTCCAGGTCAGAATCATTAAATGTGATTGACTTGAGAAAGTGTCTTTAGTCTTGTATTGGATTAAACACACTAAAGTGAAAGCTGCAGCTGAAGAGAATACAGCAGATGCCAGGGGAGGCTTAGGTTGGATGTCAGGAAGCCCTTCCTCATGGAAAGGCTGCTCAGAGCCTGGAATAAACTACCCAGGGCAGTGGTGGAGTCCCCATCCCTGGAGGTGTTTAAGAACAGCCACGCTGTGGCCCTTAGTGCCCTGATCTGGCCCATGTGGTGATGTTAGCTCCTGGGATGGTCTGGATGAGCTCAGAGGGCTCTTCCAGCCTCAATCATTCTGTAATTGCCCAAAGTGATAAATGACTTCTTAAACAGCAGAAATTTCTTTCTAAGCTGGAGGAACTTTAGCTGCAGTGGCCCTTAACCTACATTTCCTTAGTCACACAGGGTATCATCACAAAAGAATCTGGTAATTACATCATAATTCCTGACAGACAGAGGTGCCCTTCTTTGCAGCTGATAACAGAATAGGACTGGTCCTTTTCACTTTGCAAAGGTATCAGAGAGATTAATGAAGCTGGTTCCTTACTGTGTTCGACACCGGGAGGCATTCTTTGTGAAACATGTGTCTGCAGTGGAACACGACCACGTTGAAGGACTTGGATGCATCTGGGAGAGAGAAAAGCACATTTTTCTTACAACTGGGCAATGAAACAGATGAGTCAGTGGCCACAGCAGCGTACGGCTGCGTCCTGCTGCCCACACAGAAGCATGAAGGAATGGCTCTCAAATGAATTTCCAAACTATTCTGGCTCATTCACAGAAACCATGGAGAGTGATGGTTTCAGGTAGCGTGCCCCAGTGATGCAGTTACAAGACACTTTTGTTCTGTGGCTGAAGTGCTGCATATCCTTTCCCAGGAAGTTTTCACACAATCACAGAACATTAGGGATTGGAAGGGACCTCGAAGGATCATCCAGTCCAATCCCCCTGCAACAGCAGGATCACCCAGACCAAGTCACACAGGAACACATCCAGGTGGGTTTTAAACACCTCCAGAGAAGGAGACTCCACAACCCCCCAGGCAGCCTGTTGCAGTCTGAGTCATTTCAAATATGACAGCAGTGATCACAGCCAAGAGTTCTCCATCCCTCAAGGAAAAACCATGTTCTATGGACTGCCCAGGGCAGGGGTGGAGTCCCCATCCCTGGAGGTGTTGAAGGGCAGCCTGGCTGTGGCCCTTAGTGCCCTGGTCTGGCCACTGTGCTGATGTTAGGTCCTGGGCTGGGCTGGATGAGCTCAGAGGGCTTCTCCAGCCTCAGTAATTCTGTGATTTAACAAAAACTTTTTAATCAAACAAGTTCAGCCTAGATTGTTCAACAAGGCTGGACAAAGACATGGTGGCAACAGCTTTGTTGTGTGATTCTTCCAATTTCTGACGATGCCGGTGTTGACAGAATTAAGTCTGCCTTGAGTTCTACACAGTTGAAAGCAGAAGATAAGGAAGTAAAGGATGAATAGAAAGAAAATCTGGGTGTGCTCCAACAAAAGCAGCTCAAATTAGACTGCACTCCCACATCTGAATTCTTAAGTGAGCTTTGCACAGGAGACTGAAATTTATACAGTGATTACCAAGGGCGGCCACGACACGTTTCTGTGAATAAAAGCAAACAGTAGCTCCTCTACAAATAACAAAACTGACAAGGAGATAACCTCCTTATCCTCTCAAACAGTATCTTACCTGAAGGAAGTACTGGGGACAGGCACGATTCGCAGATATTCTCCTCTGGAAAAGCAAATCAAAGCTTTTGTTAGCAAAGCCTGGCTGCTCTTACACGCGCGGAGCTTGCTCCTCAAGCACTTCCTGAGATGCCTAGCAGGGTCTGTTAAAGGCTGGAGAGCAATACTGAAGCAACATTTCTGTTGACAGCATGAGGAATGTTGAGACTTAATGTTTAAGGACCAGCTCTGAAGAGACACAAGTCAAACTGAACAAAGGGGCACGGGATGGGCGTCTGAGATCTCTGCAGCACTTTGTAGCAGAAGCTCTGATCCTTGCAGAAGCACAACTGACTTCTGGGCAGCTTCCAAAGCAGAGTCCTGAGGCTTGGATATATAAACCAAGTAAAAGCCCTGAGGATCTTGAAAGTCACCATGCATCCTCTGCACTCACCATCTACCAGAACACCCTTCATCTGAGTTCGATGCATCTTCTTCAGTAAAGACAGAGAATCAGCAACAAGTATCTTCTTGCAGCCTTCCCGCAGCAAGATCTGTTGGTGCAAAGGACACAGAGTGGGTGTTGTCATCTAATGACAGGACGAGGGGCAATGGGTGTCAGCTGGGACACAGGAGGTTCCACATCAATGTGAGAAGGAACTTCTTCCCAGTGAGGGTGACAGAGCACTGGAACAGGCTGCCCAGGGGGGTTGTGGAGTCTCCTTCACTGGAGACGTTCAAGATCCACCTGGACATGTTCCTGTGTGACTTGGTCTGGGTGGTCCTGCTGTGGCAGGGGCATTGGACTGGATGATCTTTTGAGGTCCCTTCCAATCCCTAATGATTCTGTGAACAGACAGGCACATCAGCTGGCAGGATCACCCAGATCCAGTCACACAGGAACACATCCAGGTGGGTTTTGAACATCTCCGGAGAAGGAGACTGCACATGCTCCCTGGGCAGCCCCTTCCAGTGCTAATTTATTAAGCTGTGGTAATTCATTAACTATAATTTATTAATGATACTGTATTAATGATACTGTATTAATGATACTGTATTAATGATACTGTATTAATGATACTGTATTAATGATACTGTATTAATGATACTGTATTAATGATACTGTATTAATGATACTGTATTAATGATACTGTATTGAGTAGTGGTAATGTATTAAGCTGAACCAAAACAGTAATAAAAACTTCCAATGATTTGGGAAACACCTCAGGTTAAAACTAAACTGCAGCAACATTTATTGTCTCGGTAACGTCCTCGCTGGATCCTCCAACACATCCTGGACACCACAAACAACAAGACTTGGGAGCCACTCAATGCAATTCACTTGTTCTTGCTGGTGGGCAAAGAATTGTTTTCAACAAGTCTGTCAGAGGTGCTGCTTTCAGTTCCTACCCACATTTCAAATCACAGCTGATGTCAAGTTCAGTGCTACGAAGACGTAGGAGCGTAACCTAAGATCTAACTATCTTACCAGGGCTCACAAAAGGAGGTTAAATGAAGTAACACAAAGGCACAGCCGAAACATCTTTCAAAGAGCCAGTGTTATGAAGAGATCAGCGTGGGCTTTTGGTAGGCAGCGACGTGCAAGCAAGGTAATAGCTTCTAACTTCACGTGGATCCTTTGTGGATATTGGCACAAGGTTTTGTTTTGACTTGGAAAACGGGAACTTGGGTGTCTACAGAGTTCAAATCCCAAGAGATGAGATTCCGAAGCCTTAACCAATGAGATTTGGATTTCTCTAGGAGTTCAAAGTGTCTGACACATGAGGTGATGCAAATCAGGAAGTTTATACCAAAACCCAAAGAGCTGTGCCAGGACACAACAGAGGACGCAGACTCCTTGCTGTGAGCCCACACAATGCAATGAGAAGGTGTGAAAGCACCAAGGGTGAGCTTTAAAATAGCTAATGAGGCAGCAGCGAGGGACCTAGGGTAGAACTGCCCTCAGCCATGAGACACTGACCTGAAGTCCCAGCCATGTCCAGAGGCACATGCTGAATGCAGGAACAGTCCTGCTCTGAAAGCTGAACTTAGCAATCTAAGACCTCTCAGGTGTGTTTGCAAGAGCCGCGATCACATCTCTACGTTTCAGCGCAGACACACCAGCTGCTCATGAACTGCTCTTTATGTCACCTGTAACACACCAGGAACAGTCTGATTTTAAGCTACAGCTTGTATTTCTCCTTCATCCTCCTTTAGTCAGTGTGACACTCAACATACAGCTCCAACACCTGCAGACTGGTTTTCGGAGTGCCTGCTTGGTTCTGCCCACTCACACACACAAAACAGACCTTCCAGTATTGAACAGCTGGACAGAAAAAACCAGTCTGAATCTGACTTTTCCAGTTCTGCCTACCCACTAGACTTTTGACAGCATGGGAGAGATTCAGAAGTGCTGGAAGCCATCAAGAGACTACGAATGTCGACAAATTTCTACCTTCTTTGTGATAGTTTTGTAATTCCATGGCTTCTCCAGACAGGTGAGCCTGCTCTGGCAGGGGGATTGGACTAGATGATCTTTCGAGGTCCCTTCCAATCCCTAATGACTCTATGATTCTCTATGATCAATGACAGATGTCTGGACAAATAGCCACAGCAGGCATTTCTCCTGCTCTTCAGTGGCAAAGAGGCTCTGCTCTATCTTCCTACCACGGGAAGGATGCAGCATTTACCTGCAAGTTGTAGTCCTGAAGAATTTTCACTAGCGAGTCTCTCAAATTGGGAATCTCCATGCCTTCCTTAATGCGGTGGATCAAAAGAATGGGATCAACGTGGGTTCCGATGTTGTTCAACAAACCAGTAATAAAAGCTGTGAAAAGCAAGAGGCAAAGGAATTGAGAAGAAAATCCAGCCACATCCTCTGAATACTGTGAGGATGCTGAGGCACTGAAACAGGTTATGCCTGTTCCATCCCTGGGCGTGTTCGAGGCCAGGTTGGATGGGGCTCTGGGCAACCTGGTCTGGTGAGAGGTGTCCCAACCCATGGCAGGGGTTTGGCACTAGATGATCTCTGAGATCTCTTCCAAGCCAGAGAGTTCTGTTTCTATGAAATACTTGATAAAAGGATGCTTTGTGACCATCTACAGGCTCTGGCTGATTCTCTAACACTTATTCACTAAGAGACAGCGCTCAGCGTTCATACGCTTCTTGCAGATGCATTTACCTGAACACAGGCCTTTGGGAGAGGAGTGGAAGATGCAGTTTGGCATCCACAGAACTTCCCAGGTATTCAGAGCCACAGAATCACAAAATGTCAGAGATTGGAAGGGATCTCAAAAGATCATCTAGTCCAATCCCCCTGCCACAGCAGGATCCCCTAGATCACGTCGCACAGGAACACGGTCAGGTGGTTTTTAAATGTCTCCAGAGAAGGAGACTCCACAACCCATCCATTGGATGACACTGAGCAGAGCCTGGCTCCATCCTCCTGACATCTGGCCTTTCTATATTTATCAAGATTCATGGGGTCACCCCTCAGTCTCCTTTTCTCCAAGCTCAAGAGACCCAGCTCCCTCAGCCTCTCCTCATCAGGAAGGTGCTTGACTCCCTTCATCATCTTTGTGGCTCCACACTGGAGTCTCTCCAGCAGTTCTGTGTCCTTCTGGAACTGAGGGGCCCAGAAGTGGACACAATATTCCAGATGTGGTCTCATGAGGGCAGAGTAGAGGGGGAGAACCTCTTTCCATCTACCAAGCACCCCCCTTCTAATCCACTTCCAGGATGTGGTTGGCCTTCTTGGCCACAAGGGCACATTGCTGGCTCGTGGTCATCCTGCTGTCCACCAGGACCCCCAGATCCCTTTCTCCTACACTGCTCTCCAGCCAAGTCAGTCGTCAACCTATACTGGTACCTGGGGTTGTTCTATCCCAGATGCCAGCAGTAGTAGTACTGCTACTACACTGGTAGTACTACTACTACTACTACACTGGTAGTACTCAGCACAACTCCTCACCCAAGCTGAGCAATAGTAGTGGAGTGGCTCTGCATATGGGCTGATGGAACTCAGAGAATTCTATGTGCTCTGAATCCCTTCTGCTCCACAGATGCCACCAACTGTAGCATCACTTTTAGAACTGGGCTGTGTTTAAGTATGGTGACTTGAGGATGCCACCCTTCTGGGGCCTTTGGTTGCTTCTTCCTGTCAGAATTAGAAGCCAAGGGATGAAGGGATCTGTATTCTGTCACTAATAGTGGAAGGCTTTCAATCCTTTGGAAAAGAGATCCCAAAAGAGACTTCAAAGTCTTGATTGAGAGCCCCAGAAGAGGCTCTAAAACTAACAGAGTAGATAGTGAAGATGTTTTCTCAGTTCTGCAAACGCCGCTTCCCGAATAAAACGGATGGGACTAATGAGATGCAGTTCCCATCTAATCTTTAAATTTGAGGAGCTGTTCACAGAATGGATGAAAGGCAAAACACACTCCCTGCTACAGATCTTAGCTTCGTGCCACACAAACAATACCAACTGGTTCTTCTGCTGAGGGGTAGAAAGGTGGAGGCTCTTCACTTCCACAGTTCCAGAGAAACACAGCTGCAATAAACAGGCTGCGCGACACCCACATCCAGCCTGCAGCCTGTCTAAAAATAAAGCCTCATTCCAGCAAATTAAAAGCACCATTCTCCCCCCTGGTTTGTCATTAAGGACATTACTATGCAGAGCTCAGGCAGAGGGTAAATCTCTAGGCACTCATTCTGCAGCACACGCCTACATCATGCCTTCCTGCAAGTTTTTATGGGCGGTAGGACAGCTATTTTGTGCTTCACAAACCAGAACCTCTCCCTGGCCATCTATAAACACCTTCTAGAACATGCACGCAGACAATCCAACCCTTTCACCGCAGTAGCATCCCACAACAAAACCACACACTGAGAAGGTCCTGCTTACGTGGTTTGTCAATAGAATACAGAATGAGGTCTTCCCAGAGCTCTCCATCATCTTGTTCCTTGGCGAATTCAATAGCTTTGTCTACGTCCTGCAGTTCCTCCATTATCATCTTCAAGGCACTGCGGCTGTTGCCCATCCTGCCTAGAAGGAAACAACAAGTAAAGAGACTGTGAATCCTACATGCTTACGGGTGCTCAGTGCTTTAGGAAACTCTTTCAGTATGAATTTGGAACTGTCCAATTGCCTCAGACTAATTCAACAAAGACCAAATGTAGTCTGATGCAGGAATGTAAATCCCAGAGCAAGCAGTCTGATCCGAGCAAGTGTACTGTGTCCAGGTGGCTAAGAAGGCCAATGGCATCCTGGCCTGTACCAGCAATTGTGTGGCCAGCAGGAGCAAGGAGGTGATCATCCCCCTCTACTCAGCTTTGGTGAGGTCTCACCTTGAGTTCTGTGTCCAGTGTTGGGCCTCTCACTACAAGAGGGACATTGAAGGGCTGGAGAGGGGACAGAGGCCACTACCGAGTCAGTAAAGGGTTTGGAACAACTGAGGGAGCTGGGGATGTTTAGCCTGGAGAAGAGCAGATGGAGCTCTCGACAACTACTTGAGCAGGCAGGGGTTGGTCTGTTCTCCCTAGTGGCCAGTGATAGGATGAGGGGAAATAGCCTTAAGCTGCACCACAGGAGGTTCAGGTCGGATGTCAGGAGGAATTTCTTGACTGAAAGCGTTGTCAGGCACTGGAACAGCTGCCCAGGGAGGGGGCTGAGTCCCCATCCCTGGAGGTGTTGAAGAGAAGGGTAGATGATGTGTTGCGTGAGAGGGTTTCGTGGTGCTGATAGGGCTAGGAAAAGGTTGGACTCAATGATCTTCAAGGTGTCGTCCAGCCAAAACTGCTCTATGTTTCTAAGTGCTTAGTGTACTTTGCAGGACTGGGAGCCTTTCTTAAGGATACGTTGGGTCACATTAGGGGTCAGAGTAAATCCTACTCTGCTCTCAAATGGTCCACAACACAGTCTTCTCAGTAAAACAAAGATTAAAAAACACTTTCCTTTCTGTTCATGACTAATACATACACAGATGTGAAAACCTTAGTCTTGCACTGCCTCCCCTCACAGGCAGACTCATGTACTTCTAATTAACTTTATTTAAAGAAGGAAAAACAAGGCAACAGTAGCAGATCTTCAACCTCAGCAAAAGAGAATATTGAGGTTCTGGGATGCATTCAGAATAAAACACTTTATTTCTCCTCTCTTTTCAAACAAACAGCACTTTTCTCTCACAGACAGTCTCAAAAGTACCTCCCAGACACATCTGTTCCCTGCAGCCCCTCAACACATCCAAGATTCCAGAAAACCACCAAATGAGCAATGCAGAAACACAGTATTTGGACTTAAGACATCAGAGGAATACTCCAGTGCTTTGTTCTGTCTTCCAACTCACTGAATTTGGTTGTACTGACTGCAAAACAACTTTGTCTCCAGGAAAGTGTGTTCAATGCTCTTAGAACATCCATCATACTTTTCTGTGGCATAAACTTTGTGACAAGACTAAAAGCATGTGGTAATTCATCACACTCAGTGGTACTTACTCAGAAGGTAGACTGTCTCTTCGACAAAGTTCCTCTGTTGACAGATCTCGAGAGCCTTGAATTTCAGGAGAGGAGGAAAAGAAAATAGAAGGAACCATATGAAATGATCACAGAACATTAGGGATTGGAAGGGACCTCGAAAGATCATCTAGTCTAATCCTGTTGACACCCACCCCTTGGATATTCACAGACAGTAGTCAAGGTGGGACCTTCCATGTTATTCCCTGTCCTGTTGCTGTGCTCCACAGAAAAGAGATTGGCCCCTTCCTGTTGACACCCACTCCTTGGATACTCACAGACAGTAGTAAGATCCCCTCCCAGCCTACTCTTTTCCAGACTAAACAGCCTCAGTTCTCTGTCTTTCCACATGGGGAGATGCTCAAGTCCCTTAATCATCCTCATAGCTCTCTGTTGGACTGTGTCCAGTAGATCCCTGTCTTCCTTGAACTGGAGAGCCCAGAAATGGGCACAATACTCTAGGTGAGGTCTCACTAGTGCAGAGTAGAGGGGGAGGAGAATCTCCCTTGATCTGCTGGACAGTTTTCTTAATGCACCCCATTGGCCTTCCTGGCCACAAGTGCTGTCCCATGGAGATGCACAGCACAAGATACAGCTACAACAACAGACGTCGGTAGGAATTACCTTCTCCTTCCATTCTCAAACCATTTGAGATACATTATCATGAAAATTAAAGGGATGGAAAGGAATTTTGGAGTAAAGGCGAGTGAATCACCAGCCAGACACCTTGGAGGAATGAAGGTATGAATAACACTACGACAGCTAAGGACAGAGAGCTTTTTTTCCTCTCTGCTAAGAAGTTAAACTACAAAGCCCCAGGTACTTAGTGTTCTGGATGCTGCATGTTTCCTGACCATCACACTCCCTCTAGAGGAAAACTGGAAACATTTATACTTTGAGTTTGTTTTACAAAACATTTCACACAATCATTCAGGTTGGAAAAGACCTTCAAGGTCATCAAGTCCAAGCATTAACCCAACTGTCCTAAGGCCACTGCTAAACCTCGTCCCTAAGCTCCAGATCTACACAACTTTTAAACATCTAGGGATGGCAACTGAAGGCCCTCCCTGGGCTGCCTGATGACCCTTTCCATGAAGAACTTTTCTCGATGTCAATTTAATTCAAACAAGGAAAAATAACCCAGACTGCCTTTTATGTTTTGTTTTCCTTTAATTTGAGAAGAGTCAGGAAGGAAAATGTAAAGAGTTTAAAGAAGAGGACACACTGTAGTGTTGTAAAACCCCAGCTCTAGAACAGGAGGTGCAAAACACTTCTGGCCGTGCTAGTTCAGTGACTGTTATGAGGGATATGTTATGTGAGAGCAATTTAGAACCTTAGAATAGAGAACTAGAAAAACTCCAGTTACAGCTACTCAGAGTACCCTGCCCTGGAGAGACCTCACCTGGAGTCCCACGTCCAGCTCTGGAGACCCCAACACAAGAAGGATGAGGACCTGTTGGAGTGGAATGGCCACTCCAGTGCTTGGAGGGCTGGAGCACTTCTTTAATGAAGACAGGCTGAGAGAGCTGGGGCTGTTCAGCTTGAAGAGAAGACTCTGGGGGGACCTGACAGTGACTTTCCAACCCCTGAAATGAGCCTGTCAGAAGGCTGGGGAAGGCTGCTCACAAGTGCAGGGAATGACAGGACAAGGGGCCACTGTGTGAAGCTGGAAAAGGGCAGACTGAGGCTGGACATGAGGAAAAAGTTCTTCAGTCTGAGGGTGGTGGATCCCTGGAACAGGCTGCTCAGAGAGGCTGAAGCTGTTCAAGGTCAGGCTGGATGAGGCTCTGGGCAACCTGGTCTGGTGAGAGATGTCCCTGTTTGTTGTAGGGGGTTGGACTAGATGACCTTCAGAAGGCCCTTACGACCCAACACATTCTAAGATTCCATGGTTTTTCAAGGTCGGACTCTGACTAGTCCTCCATTTGGTAAGAAGATTGTGGATTTCTTGCATCCACAACCTGCTCTTCAGCTCGGGCCATGCGCTGATGAACAGATAAGTTGCAGGTACCCACCCAGTGTGAATTCACAACCTCTGCATTAAGAAATCCCTCTGGGGAGCTCTGCAAAGCAAACTGCTGCTGCTGCCAGCCACAAACCCAAGGGATCCGTCCCTCTTTTCGCGGCAGAGGGCAGTGCCAGACACAAACTCCCAACACTCCAAGCTCCAGGCACAAACACCCAGCAGCTGTGGTGTGGCGTGCGGGACCTACCTTCTCTAGCGGACAGTGAGTGCTGTCCCTGAGAAACGGGAGTAAGTTGGGACGATCGTACTCGGCGTAAAGGCTGATCTGCTTCTCGTGGTATCGTTGGCCTTTATGGTGGTCTCTTTTGAAAAGCTTGTGTAAGTACTAGAAATAAAAAGAAAAGAGAGAGCCAGAACTCAAAGCCACTTATCCAGTTGCTGTTTGCTGGCCGCTAATACAGACCCCTCCTCATTTCTGCACTGTTTGGCACGGAGGTTAAATCCTGATAGGAAAGACTGGCTCTTGCTGAAGTTCCACCATCACAGCAATCTCCAAACCAGCTCTGTAAAACAGGTCTGCAGCAGTACTCAAGTAACTCAGTCTCCTGTCCTTCAAGGAAACTAGTGTATCTTGAATTTTATGGGAAATTTTGGAGAAATAGGTTAAGTGAAATGTTTTGGTTACGTAGATACGTTCAGCCCTGAGACAGCTACAGGCCAAAGGTAGATCTGTAGAGACAGAGGTAGGTAGAGATACCTACAGGTCAAAATTGTAGCAGCTGCAATGTTTTAACCAAACTGAAGTACAGACACTGTGATGAAGCTCCTTCCTCCCTAACAAGGCAGAGAAGAATGATAATGAGGAGAAGTAAGCTTCACACTTTGCTGCATCCCAGCCACAAACCAAGACTGTCAGTCAGTCAGGTCTGCAAAGCTCTAGGGCTGCAAGCAGCACACTTCATAGAGCTGCTTCCTATAATCACATCCTGAACACATAAACCTGCTCTCCACCAGATCGATGCCCTGAGTCCCACTAGTACACAGCAGCAAGGTAAACTTCTCTCCCTAACACAGCCCAAGCCCAGGGTTAGAGGTTACACATTCCACCGACAGCACGTTCAAACCAAAGAGGTGCTTTTGGAATTGCAATGTGGAGCCACCACCTTGCAGTGATATTGTAATTCCACACAAATGCATCAGCAGAACCTGCTCCCAGCGGCTCCAGCATCCAGCTCCACTTACGTGTTGGGAAAGAGGAGGGATGTGATCAAGAAATAACTGACCCAGAGTCACGTCTGCGGTGCCGTAAGAAACGCCTCACTGCATGACATCCAGTTCTCACAAATACATGCTTTTAAATGATTTTACCACTGTAAAAATGCTGTGGCCATGTTAAAAAATGGCTTAGCAGCAGTAGCCATTTTGGCTCTGATGACTTATGACAATTCAGTGTCGTGGGCGCTTCGACAGGATAACTGCGTCTGCCCGAGATCTGCCCAGCAAAGAGCTTATTCAGCTCAGAACTCGACAGGATGCAGATGTATTTACCACGTGCTGCAGCTCAGGCCTGTTTTCTAGTTCTTCAACAACTCTGTCAATCTGGAAGGAAGCAAAGAAAACCCTAGAGATTATCCAACATCACGTTTACAGGACTGAAAGAAAGATGGGTAATAGAAACAAGCATGGGACTGCCACGCCACGAGCTTGAGATACTCACAGAAATTTTGTCTTCGTTATCCAAAAGCATGTCCACTGCTTTCTAAAGGAAAGAAAGAACCCAGTTAAGAAACACACACACACATTTCTTCTGCAGACTACAGAGCATTCTGCTTGTTTGCTGATGGGTATCAGTCAGATATTGGGGATCTTCTTGGTTCAGCAGAGTAATTTAGAGACAGATTTGCATAACGTCAGTAGGGTGCTTCAGGAGATGGTTTAGTACTTAGGAGCTGTAGGGTGGACAGTTGGACTTGATGATCTTGAAGATCTTCCCCAACCTTGGTGATTCCATGACTCTATAATTCCCTGACAGCAGAGCACAACAGATCTTCTTCCAGAATAGTTCTACACTTCCACAGTCATCACATTAAACACAAAACACAAGTCCACTGATTCTTGCTATGAACTCCTTTATTTAATACAAACGACCTTCTTGCTTTTCCCATGTCCCTTAGCACGGGCACACCACTGATGATTATCTTTGGTACAGATCGCTCTGTATTTTAGCTCCTGTGATTAAACAAGCACTGCAATGAATAAAGAGCACAGCTACCTGCTTTCCCCCCACTGATCCCACACCAACTCATCTGCTGACATTTCAGGGACAGCTAGGAGGAAAGCAGGTTGAAGTTCAGCACAGAATGCACACTCCTTCCTTACCTTAGAGTGCATCCATGCAGCACATACACTCACTGCCTCAACACTATCCTCAGCTCACATATTTTAATCTCTTGTGGAAAGTGAATATAAAATCATTAAGACCACCATACCTCTGAATCAAAATCCATGAGCAGAACAATCTTGTCTCTAATAGAGCTGAAAAGATTGTGCTTGTGGATCAACTGGAAAACGTCTTTGTGCCTCAGAGTCAGGTAAATTTCTAGGGCTTTGCCGTAGCGCTGGTCGTAAGTATATCTGGTACAACAGGGTGTTAGAATACATGTTAGAACACACACTTCTAGCTAGGAAAACCACCTACTAGGGAACAGACACGCTAAAGCTTGATAGAAGTCTACTTGATTTGATAACTAGATAAGGATTTGCTGTGACTCATCTTTCTTGAAGGCAAATAAACCTCTGGGCAATGATACTTTTGTTTATATGAGCCACTGCCTTTTCTGACCTGTGGTTATCTACATTTTCATTTTCCTGTCTTCAGTCACAAGGGAGGCCACACCAAACACTGGCTTTTCTATTGTTGGAAAGTAATTGGGACTTTCTTTAGAGCTACAAACTCTTTTTAAAACTGCACTCACAGCTCTGCGAGCGTTCGGAGCAAAGTCCTGTTCTGCGGGTCTTTCTTCAGGTGATCCACTACAGCTTGAACTATGACTGTGTTGTTGTAGAGATCTCCAGGCCACTCTTTTATCAGGGTTGCAAACCCCTAGAAAGTATAAGAGATTGTAACACAGACAGAAAGAACCACCTAAACAACAATTCAAAACATCAAAGCTCCCCCTAAGCCTCAGAGAAGATCCCCGCTGTGCTTCACCTCCGAGTGACACTCACGTGCCCACGGACGAGCACAGTGCACAGCGCAGACCTTCCTTCTCAGGGCAAGGTTATTAAGACTCATGAAGCTGAGTCTTAGGTGCTGTACACTTTGTGCAGCACCTCAACCATCTAAACTACCTCAAGCCAACTGTAAAACCCCAGTATGTCTAATAAAGGATCGATCTCACAGTACTCACACGCTCTGAAGAACATCCTATTCATTGTTTATGAAACAATAAACCTTATGAATAGGGTTTATTAAACCCTAAAAACTCCTCTTTTTGATCTTTTCATTACAGTGGAACTAGCCACTGATCATTTGACTACAACAGAGGATCTGCTGTAAGAATTCTGCACTTCTGAGGGTGTTTGGCTGGCTACAGCTACAGCCTGTGGACAAGGTAGGCAGCAGCACCTCATAGTCACTTTCCAAGAATTCATGCAGGACCATTTCGTAGATCAGAGGTTTCAAGACCGGATCCCGTCTGGGCAAGTACCGACTAATAGCCTGTAGGAACAAAGAGGACAAAGTGTCAGGAGGGGAAGGGCAAGTCACAGGCACTGGTAAACTTCTAACGGGGGAAAAAACCCAAAGGAATTGTTGTGAATGCAAAACAAACCTCTCCAAACCCATGTGGCTCTTGGTAAACACTGCAAGAGCTGTACTTTCATATTTGTTAGCAGCATCACAGAATCACAGAGCATTAGGGATTGGAAGGGACCTTGAGAGATCATCTAGTCCAATCCCCCTGCCACAGCAGGATCACCTAGATCAAGTCACACAGGAACACATCCAGGTGGGTCTTAAACACCTCCAGTGAAGGAGACTCCACAACCTAGAGTGATAGGTCCTATCACTACACACAAACTGTTTAAGACAATTCCCTTTCCAAATGGGTTTGCCCAAACCTCAAATGTTTGTGTCTCCTCATCAGGGCTCGAAGCCCCGTTTCATCCTTGAGTTTAATACCTGCTGGCACAGGAGTGACCTCAAGCAGTACAAGGACCCTCTCATTTAGATCTGGGTTAACTCAGTTCACCTTTAATGACATTCAGCTATCATCAGGAACTTGGGAAAAGTTATGTGCAGCTGACATGTTAAGTCAGAAAAGCAGCTTCTAAATCTGCGGTCTGAAGCTGAGCGACGTAATGGACTGCATCTTCAGCTTTTCCAAGTCCACTTTCAAGGGGGCTGAAAACAACCAGTTGTTTAGAAAGGCAGTAATTTAGCAGAGATGGTTCTGCAGCAAACCTGCAAATATTTTTGTATTTTACAGTCTGCTGGATGACATAAGTGCAGACAAAAAAACCCACCCATTCCAGACACTGGCATCTAAAAAACCAACATAAACCCAGAATGACTAAGAAGCAGGGTATGAAAATGGCACCTGTATCACAGAATCGTTAGGGATGGGAAGGGACATCGAAAGATCTAGTCCAATCTCCCTGCCACAGCAGCATCATCCAGACCAAGTCACACAGGAACACGTCCAGGTGGGTCTTAAATGTCTCCAGAGTAGGAGACTCCACAACCCACCTGGGCAGCCCCTTCCAGTGCTCCGTCACCCTCACTGCGAAGAAGCTCCTTCTCACATTGATGTGGAAGCTCCCATGTTCCAGCTCACACCCAGTGCCCCTTGTACTAGCACTAGATGACACTGACAAGAGCCTGGCTCCATCCTCCTATAAATATTTATAGACATGAATGAGGTCACCCCTCAGTCTCCTCTTCTCCAAGCTAAAGAGATCCAGCTCCCTCAGCCTCTCCTCACAAGGGAGGTGCTCTACCTCCTTCATCATCTTCGTTGCCCTATGCTGGACTCCCTCCAGCAGCTCCACATCCCTCTTGAACTGAGGAGCCCAGAACTGGACACAACACTCCAGATGTGGTCTCACCAGGGCAGAGTAGAGGGGGAGATGAACCTCTCTTAATCTGCTAACCACCCCCCTTCTGTTCCACCCCAAGATGCTGTTGGCCCTCTTGGCCACAAGAGCACACTGCTGGTTCATGGCTCCACCAGGACCCCCAGATCCCTCTCTCCTAAACTACTCTCCAACACGTTGGTCCCCAGACTATACTGGTACCTGGGGTTGTTCTTGCCCAGATGCCAGACTCTACACTCACCCTTGTTATACTTCATTAAATTCTGTACCTGGACTCAGGTCCTCTATGGGATGGAAACAGACACAGAACCATGCGATCCCATCTGCCAAGGTGGCAGAGCGCACTGAAGCGCTGAGAACTCATGCAAAAGGACGATCCTGTGCTGGAGTGGCTCCAAAAGAGAAGCCAGACACTTCTGAAGACCCTAAAGCTGAAGCACTGTCGCTCTTGGAACAGAACTGGACAGCTGAAAAGCAGCAAGGGACTGCATGCTGTGACATCTTAATAATAGGCTCACTGAGTTTGAATAGGAAGACATAACACTCTGAAATGAACGCAGAAGTGTGACCCAAGGAGGTGTGCATAGTGCTTTCCACTGGGTTGGCAGTGACGGTGCCGCATCCTGATGTCCCAGGCGCTTTATTAACAGAGGATGTCCCATGAAATGGCACTGTTATGGCAGCTGGGTTGTGAGCAGGGCAAACACAAGCCAGCACAGACTGCTCCGCGTTGCCATCGCCGTCTCTGGCACACAGCACTGCTGTCTGACACGTAAAGCTGCTGCAAGGACAGGCGGGGTCAGTGGGCTGAGGCCAACGGGGCGAGGTTTAACAGGGTCCTACATTTTGGCCACAATAATCCCCTGCAAGGCTACAGACTGGAGCATCAGTGGCTGGTGAGCAGCCCCGGCAGAGAGGGACCTGGAAGTACTGGTTGACAACTGGCTGAACAGGAGCCAGCAGGGTGCCCAGGTGGCACAAATGGCAAATGGCATCCTGGCTTGGATCAGCAATAGTGTGACCACCAGGACTAGGGATGTGGTTCTCCCGCTGCACTGGGACACTGGGGAGGCCTCTTGTCGAGTCCTGCAGGCAGTTGTGGGCCACTCACTCCAAGAGATTGAGGAGATGGAGCAGATCCAGAGGAGCAGTGAGGCTGGGGAAGGGACTAAAGGGAAAGGCTGGTGAGGAGAGGCTGAGGGACCTGGGGGTGCTCAGCCTGGAGGAGACTCAGGGAGAACTGGAGAGCTGGGGCAGGAATTTCCAGGGCAGGAGCACACGCTGCCACCACGCTGGGGCGATTAAACATGATCCTTTAGATACTTGGCCAGGACATTCTCAAAACCCAGCCAGGCAATTACAGGAGTGAAGAGACAGGGCTTACCTTAAGCTGACCTATTTCTTTAAACTTGTAAACTTCAAATTCCCAGAGTTCTGTGTTTTTGCCAAGAATTTTCTGGCACTTTCTGGAAGGAAGATGAAAGGGAACAAAAGTAGGTACATAGAATAATGTGAATTTGACAGCATTACTGAAAGGATTCCTTTCTTCTTTCTTCTCCCTATCAAGACACTTTCAAACACGACTTCTTCCAGCAACCGTTGCTTCAAGCAGGGTATGGCAGGTACTCCCTGTCTCAGATCTGAGCAGCCAAGGGGGTTTAACTGCTCACTCTTGCATTCACCTTTGGTGATTAGGGCAATGTTAGCTTTATGAGTGAAGTTTTTAAATCCCAGCTGAGAAAAACTGAGCCCCTAAAAAGATGTGTCTCTGCTTATTCACACATCAAAGCACTAAACTTGTGTCATTTCTGATCCTCCTTTCAGGTACCTGGGGTTGACATTCTTGCTCACACCCATGTATTCACAGATCATTTTTTTAAGGTCTTACACATAATGATCATAGAATCATAGAATCACAGAACATTAGAGATTGGAAGGGACCTTGAAAGATCATCCAGTCCAATCCCCCTGACACAGCAGGATCACCTAGATCGAGTCACTGAGGAACACATCCAGGCAGGTTTTAAACATCTCCAGAGAAGGAGACTGCACAACTCCCCTGAGCAGCCCCTTCCAGTGCTCTGTCAGCCTCACCATGAAGAGGTTCCCTCTCACATTGATGTAGAACCTCCTCTGTTCCAACTCACACCCATTGCCTTTTGTCCTATCATTAGATGACACTGAGAAGAGTCTGGCTCCATCCTCCTGCCACCCACCCTTCACATATTTATAAACTTCACATATTTATAAAAGATTACCAACAAAGACAACCTCAATGTTTGAAACCTAGTGTGTCTTTGAAAAATCAAGTGTGACTTTCAAAAGTATCTAAATCTCACAGAATCACAGAACATCAGGGACTGGAAGGGACCTCAAAAGACCATCACTTCTACTTAAACCATAGAAAGTTGAAGGTAACTTTTGGATCACTACAGGCAGGAAGAGAGAGCTCACAATAATACATCTGGATGTTTTGAAACTTCAGAAACTCCAGAACACACAGAAAATGCCCAACACAAAATACTTTAGAATCAGTAATCTAGTTTCTAACACAAACACACACAGAGAGAGCAAAGAAGGTCCTTAAGAAGAAGTTACCGAGCAGCCAGGTCATACTCTCCTTTCTCCAGCAGGTGATTGATATAGGCTAGGCCAATGTCCTAGAGGGATTAAAGAAAAAAGAATTGGTTATAAAAGGTTAGAAGTCACCTACTTGACTGCCACAGCACCTCTCATCACCGTTGAATGCGCTGCTGTTAAACCAAGCACCAGGCCTTAAGTGAAGCTTTCCTTTAGTTGCAGAGCCCACCAAACAGTCAGCAAGAAACACTTGCATAGACCACTCCTGGGTGCACAACCAGATGCTCTTTTAAATACCCCTCACTGACAATGAGAAGACTGTATCACCTCTCTCTATAGAGAGGATTATTCAAAACACAGAGCTGATCATTCAGCACTTAACACTAGCTATCCCCAAAAGAAAGTCTCCAGTCCTTCCGTGAGACATTTTGTCAACACAGTTTGTAGTGGGGTTGAAAAACTCTGGTTAAGAATAAAAATCCTAGTGCTGCTCCATAAAGTAAAGGAAATGGAGAGGATTCAGCAAGATTATTAAGTGTTACTACGTATTAAATTGCCCTTCTCGAGAGTTTATCACACAAGTCAGCTGTAAAATGTTTGTAGACATTTAATATATTAAAATTTTGGTGGAAGAGCCACGCGTTCTGCTGTAATTGCAGCAATGGTGTCAAGTCAAGGTCAACACAGCCCAGTGAACTCACTGCATAACTTAAGAATAATTGCTGATGATTACTGGAGATGCAAAAAAAGCTGTAAATTGAGAAAGGGTTCTTATATAAATAAACATTTGGCTCTTCTGAGGCATAACAGTCATTTTTTTTTTGTCATCATCAAGGTCAACACTGAGCAAAGTGGAACATAAACAGAGGTATCTGTTGGGGAGCAGAGCACCAGAAGGAACAGTCATCAGAAGAACATCACAGAATCACAGAACATTAGGGATTGGAAAGGACCTGGAAAAATCATCTGGTCCAATCCCCCTGCCACAGCAGGACCACCTAGACCAAGCTGCACAGGAACACGTCCAAGCGAGTTTTAAACCTCTCCAGAGGAGGAGACTCCACAACCCCCACAGGCAGCCTGTTGCAGGGCTCTGTCACCCTCACTGGGAAGAAGTTCCTTCTCAGATTGATGTGGAACCTCCTGTGTTCCAGCTCACACCCACTGCCCCTTGTCCTGTCACTAGATGCCACTGAGCACAGCCTGGCTCCATCCTCCTGACACCCACCCTTCACATATTTATCAACACTAATGAGGTCGCCCCTCAGTCTCTGTTTCTCCCAGCTCAAGAGACCTAGCTCCCTCAGCCTTTCCTCATCAGGGATGTGTTCTACTCCCTTCATCTTTGTGGAGGCAGAAAGATAAGCATCCACTCTATTGTGTCTAAAGCCAGACCCTGCCTGAGGGGGCAAAGGCTCCTAGGTGAGGACTTTGACACAGAAGGATGGACTGTTCTTAGCCTCCCTTCCTAGAAGAGTGATGGACTCAACAGTTTGACATCAATAAACAGCTGAGTCACCAATCTTTGCACTTACTGCTACCCTCCACTGAAAGTTTTGTCTACAGTCTCCCTCACACACCTAGCACAATATAAATATCAGTCTTTTGGGGGACTGAAGTAGGAAAAATGAGACCCTGACATCAAAAGATTGTAAAGGGCATCTTGATTATGTTTCCTCTCCCCTCGAGATGGACTCTGTTGGTTAGAAGTTTGTGCCTTGGTGGATTCACTGTGTCTGTATCTGTTTTGTATGTTTGTTTGTCTGTCCATTTGTACTCCTTAAAGGTTTATAGTGCTTGCTGCTAGTTGATTTTACCCCCAGCAATCAAAGGAACCAGGGGTTCCCATCAGCAGTAAGTGGAATTATGTTATTTTCAGTGCCAGTAGATCCTCTCGTGTTTCACACACCAACACTCCTGCTTTGCAGTTCAAACCCAGAAATCAAATGCTAGTTGGAGCACACCAACAGCTATTGCCTGGGGTGATGCAGAGCAGGGAATGTACCTGCAGCACCTTGCAGCACTACGAAAGAAACCAGATATTTTGCCTTGAATAGGAGTTTTGAGACTTACCAAAATCTTGTGCTTTTTAATGGTTTTCTGACTGATCTCAGCTGCCATCAAAGCTTCCTGTAAGTGAGAAGAAGAAAACAGAGATACCAGCCAAATAAGCACACTTGCAACACAGAAAGCTCTAGCAGTGCACAGATCACCTGTTTCTCAGAGCAGGGTGTTTGAGGCACTAGAATGTTTAATGCCATGGTTCGATGAACCGCTTTGCATTCGTACCCAAACAAAAGCAGTCAGCCAAAGACAGAACTACTTTTGTTTCCATCTGGGTTCATTCCCCATGACTGTACTGGGATCAGCTCGCAGGACTACAGCCAAACAGACAATGCACTCACACTGGATCATTTTCAGATGAGAACATTTCGCTACCAAAAGTTCTGACAGAAAATCACCAGGGAGGGGAAGGCTGCTTTTCACTTCTCCAGCCCCAAAGTCTTCTCCAGTCAGTCCCATCTGCCATTCTTCTGCTTCTCTCAAACATACAGAAACAAAGCTGACAAGGAAACCTTTACTAACACAGATGCTAACACAGAGGCTATGTACTGCCTTGAATGGCTTTCCTAAAGGCACACATACAGCTGTCACTGGGAAATTACTGACCTCTTTGGAGGCCAAACGCTGTGCACAACATCAACTGCAGAACTGCACTCCTCATACATGTTTGCTATGAAGATGCTAGAGAAAGCATCCCCAAGGATTTCAACAAATCTGCATGAGGAATATCATGAGTGCATTAAGAAACCATGCTGAGTGGATTTCCCACTGTGTTGAGTAATAATGGGCATCCAACACATGGCTGGAAAGGAGCTCCAGGATCATCAAGTCCAGCCTTCGGCCCAACACCTCCCTAACCCCCACCCCACGGCCTCAAGTGCTCCAGCTACTTGGTGTTTAAACACCTCCAGGGATGGGGACTCCGACACCTCCCTGAGTAGCCTGTTCCAGTGCCCAACCACTCTCCCAGGAAAGAACTTCTTCCTAAGATCCAATCTAAACCTCCCCTGACACAACCTGAGGCCATTTCCTCGGAAGAGACCAGCACCAGCCTCGCTACAGCCTCTTTTTAGGTGGCTGTAGAGAGCAATAAGGTCTCCTCTCAGCCTCCTCTTCTCTAGACTCAATAACCCCAGTTTCCTCAGCCACTCTTCACAGGGTCAGACCTCTCCCCAGCCTCGTTGACCTCCTCTGGACCCGCTCCAGCTCCTCAATGTCCTTCTGACACTGTGGCACCCAAAACTGGACTTAGTACTCAAGGCACAGTCTCAAGAGTGCAGAGTACAGGGGCACCACCACCTCCCTACTCCTGGTTACAGTGTTCCCGATCAAGGCCAGGATGCCTGTGGACTTCTTGGCCACCTGGGCACTCCGCTGGCTCTTGTTCAGCCTGTCATCTAACACCCCCAGGTCCTTTTCTGCAGGCAGCTCTCCAGCCACTGCTCCCCAAGCCATCCACGTACTTAAGAATTGGCGAGCTACTTTATGCACCCTACAAGCATTCTAAGCCATGAACTACAGGACATCAAGATCCAGAACACTGTGTGCACACTGATTTTGCCCGTAAGAATTTATTACTACCGTTCCAGGTGTTTAGCTACCCATGCTGAAACACACCAATATTTATGAAATAACACACTGAGGTGCTTTTTTCCAAGGGAGCTGTGTACCCACTTTTTAACACTAGCTCTGCTTCTCTGTGAGCCACACCATTTTCAGATCAAATAATCATGGTTTGAGCCCATATTATTTTACTTCTAAAAGGTACAACAGTGAAGTAACACCGAGCAATGCACAGGACATTAAGCAGCCTTTTTGTTCTACAGTAGAGTCATAGAATCATTAGGGATTGGAAGGGACCCCGAAAGATCATCCAGTCCAGTCCCCCTGCCACAGCAGGATCTCTTCACTGGAGAAGTTATGGAATCAGAATCACTCAGGGTTAGAAGGGACCACCTGATCACCCAGTTCCAACCCCCTCCCACCAGGCTGGGACACCCCATCCTAGACCAGGCTGGCCAGAGCCCCATCCAGCCCGGCCTTAAACACCTCCAGGGATGGGACCCCAACCACTCCCCTGGGCAACCCATTCCAGGCTCTCACCACTCTCACGGTGAAGAACTTTCTCCTCACATCCACTCTAAATTTACCCATCTCCAGCTTTGCTCCATTCCCCCTAGTCCTGTCATCATCCTAAAAAGCCCCTCCCCAGCCTTTTTGTAGCCCCCTTCAGATACTGCAAGGCCACAAGAAGGTCACCTGGGAGCCTCTTCTTCTCCAGACTGAACAGCCCCAATTCCCTCAGTCTATGCTCACAGCAGAGGTGCTCCAGCCCTCTGATCATCCTCGTGGCCCTCCTCTGCACTCGCTCCAGCACGTCCACATCCTTCTTGTAATAAGGGCTCCAGAACTGGACACACTGCTCCTGGTGGGGTCTCACCAGAGTGGAGTAGAGGGGGAGAATCACCTCCCTTGACCTGCTGGCCACACTTCTCCTGATGCAGCCCAGGATCCAGTTTGCCTTCTGGGCCGCAAGTGCACACTGCTGGCTTGGGTCAGACCTTAGAGACCATCTAGTTCCAACATCCTTGCCATGGGCAGGACCACTTCTTACTAAATCAGGTTGCCCAGAGCCCCATCCAGCCTGGCCTTGAACACTTACTAGAGGCTACATAGAATGGGAAAAAGTCTAACATTGTCCACCACATCCATCTCCCTTCTCTCTTTGACTGGGGTAGATCTTGAAAAATCCTGACGTAGCTCATTAGTTAATAGCTCCGATGCTTTAAAGCCAAAACCCAGCTCCAGTAATGTTCAGTGATAGCTGATGCATTTCATACGTAATGCTGACAGCAGCACTCACAGCATCTACTTCAGCCACCTCACTTGGGTGCAATTCAGATGAGCTGTTTCAGCACGAGGAGCAACTCTCCAGAGAGACGGCGAGACATACAGTCAGCTTCTACCTTTTACTCAGCAGCTGTAGCAACAGCACCGACCCAATCCCTAGAAAAGTTTCTCACCCCACTTCAACTTCCAAACCAGGAATGACCGAAGGAAAGAAGACTGCAAAAATTACTTCGTATTTCTTCTTTTCAAGAAGCCAGTCGATGTGGTCATCTTGGTCCCGCTCTTTCGCCACGACCACATCTCTGGGGCTGATGATATAAAACAGCGATTCACCTTCCGAGTACTCTGCAAACACACACAGTTTTGGCATTAGTATGTTTTCCCTAAGTAAAGCTCTGCTTTTTAAATCCCCCTGAGGGGGATTTAAAAAGAGGAAGACTCTACTCCTGCAGAACACAGCTGTTTGGGAAGCAGTATTCCCCAATAAATTAAAACGTCTTTAAATGGCAAAATGTCTTTAAAAAAAAACCCCAAACCACTACAGCTTATTGCAAATTCTGATTCATCCGCTACGTGTAAACTTTATGACGGCTTAGAACACATTATTATACTTTTAGAGGACTATTCTGCTACACAGCCTGCAATAAACTTCTCCTTCCCATCAAGGTCAAGGCCATCAAAAGCATAAATTATAGATGCCACAACCCCTGGGGACACAGCACATCATTACGGCATCGCGTTTGCAATGCTTTAAGTTCAGGTTATATGTATAATGTATTTGCTTAGACCGTAAGCCTTTATTTTTGAGTCAGCTCAGAGTAAAAAAAGTACTTCAAGGTAAAACCAAATGCAGGAGATGACTGTTCAGAGGAGCTATTATTTCCCCAGACCATCATCAACGTTCTGTCTGTACAGGGAAGAAAGCCATCTGCCACCCTTCATCTGCACCTATACACACACACGAGATGCTCCTGAAGCAATTCAGATAATTAAACTTGTTTTAAAGGCATCCAAAGAAATTAAGCCTTTCCAGATTAATATCCTTTAAGCATAAAGGTCCAACTGTGAACATCAGTGTTCTGCTCAGGGACCGGTATAAGGAAATCCCAATTCTCTTGGTAGCAGCAGAGATGTTTTGGAGACCAGGAGATATACTGTGTATTTCCAGTGGCTTCAGGGCATTCACGTACACAAAGAGGCCTGCCAAGCCTGTGATTTGAAGCATGCTGCCAGAGAAGATGCTTGAAAATCAGATTGGAGGACTTGAACAGCCAGAAGGAAAGTTTTTGTATAATGCAGGCTATATAATCCTCGCCAAGGATATTCTGCAACAGCTCTGTCATGCATCTTTCTGAACTACAACATACATATCACAACACCACCCCATCTTATTTGAAAGATGCTGGTACATATTGTACCAGGGATTAATCTCGTGACCTGTTACAGAATTAAACCTGTCTTCTAGGCTGAACTTGCCTAAGCTCATTACATTTTAGTGGTCTGGGGTCTGCTACCTGCCGATGACTTTGTCAGCACAGGCAAGCTAAATATCTGTGTGCCCCCTTTTAAGGTGATCCAGGTGCATCTTACTGTTGAATGGCATTTCACAGAGTCACAGAGTGCTAGGGATCAGAAGGGACCTCGAAAGATCCTCCAGTCCAATCCCCCTGCCACAGCTGGACCACCTAGATCGAGTCACACAGGAACATAAACAGGTGGGTTTTAAATGTCTCCAGAGAAGATGACTCCACAACCCCACTGGGAAGACTGTTTCATGCTCTGGCATGTTACCCTTCAGTGCAATAAACAGTTACATAGAGCTGTTCAAGGAGATGAGATGATAAAGGCAGTGAGGTCCTCACAAATCAAGCATTTTCTAACCAAGTTATGAAAACAAGACAATATTAGGAACACCCACCCAGGTGATAATCTCTGCACTCATTTTCCTGAAAGCCTCGTACTGTTAGTGCATCAGAAGAGATCTCTTCACAGGACTCAGGCAGGGGCTGTACAATATCCAGTCTAGGCCTTGCACAGCACTCCACTTCCTAGAAAAACGACAACAGCTTAGTTGCATCCTGCATGGTTGGCCTTTGTGGTGACAACTGGTGGTCATCTACAAACAAGACTGAAATTGAAGAGCTGCAAACACTCCCAAAGAGCCAAATGCTCAGTTACAAACCCAGAGTCCACGTCATCACATCTAAAACACTAAGGAAAGTTATTTCAACTCTTGGCTTGCTTCCCTTGACCATGTGCTGTGTTCTACTACCTTTACATCACCTGCAACTCTCTCTCCATCTTTCATTCCTGAAACACAGTCATAGAATGATTTAGGTTTGGAAGGGACCTCAGAGATCATCTAGTTCCAAACCCCTTGCCATGGACAAGGACTCTTCCCAGCAGAGCAGGTTGCCCAGAGCCCCATCCCACCTGGCCCTGACCAATTCCCAGGAAGGGGCGACGACAACTTCTATGGGCGTCAGTGCCAGTGCCTCACCACCCTCCTAGTGAGGAATTTCTTCTTAAAATCTAACACAAATCTACTCTTTTGAGTTTGAAACCATTCCTCCTTGTGAAACCATTCCTCCTTGTCCTATCACTGGCTGCCCTTGCAAAAAGACCGTCCTCAGCGGATTTATCAGTGTCAGCCTCCTTTCCACTAGCTCCTCTCCCATGTTACTTCTTCATTAACAGTTCCCTCCCAATTTCCCAGCTCCTCAGCATTTCAACCCAGCATTTCCTCCCCCTTCCTCATGGCATTTGTCTTCCTGCTTTGCTTTCACCAACTCTCCTGCACTAGAGGACTACTGCTCTGGTTCTCTCAGGAAGCACTGCCGTGACACTATTTTTCTCCATAATATAAATAAAGAAATAAGTCTGACATCCTGCAGCAGAGCTAGAAGCTAACCCTATTGATTTTGGCAGGCTCAGGCATTTGTTTGAACCTACAGCATTTCATTGCCTAGCAACTTGTGCACCCAGTTGCTTAAGGTTACTATGGTGATGGCTGTCTAATGCAGACACACTATCAAAGAGATGATCAAGAGCATCTGCCATTCTCGTGCTGCAACTTCAAGGATTTCCTCCAGTGCCTCGCCTTTTACTCGGCAATATGAAATAAATGTCGGCGGTCGCCCCGCGCACAGTCGAAGCAGCTGCCATGAATTCTAATTCCTCCCTACTGACACACATATCTGAGCGTACACAGCGAGAGGAAGGTCTTGGAAGCAAGGGAGATAATGAAGCTGCTCGCTCGCCGTCATGCAGCCCAACCCCACCACAGCGACTCTTGTTGCTTGAGTTGATCAACTTGGCTGCTCTTCTGTCTTTTAAGGTGCGGTGTCAGCAAGCCCCTCGTTGGCTAAAAGAGACTCGCCATTTCTTCAGGTGAGGAAACAGCAAGAGAGACAGAAACTGAGGAGTAGAGGGGAAAGGAAGGAAAAAGGAGAGAGAAGGACTCTCCTTTTTGGAGAGGTGGTTAGCAGATCAAGAGAGGTTCTTCTCCCCCTCTACTCTGCCCTGGCGAGACCACACCTGGAGTATTGTGTCCAGTTCTGGGCCCCTCAGTTCAAGAGGGATGTGGAGCTGCTGGAGAGAGTTCAGAGCACCTCCCTTATGAGGAGAGGTTGAGGGAGCTGGGTCTCTTTAACTTGGAGGAGACTGAGGGGTGACCTCATCAATGTCTACAAATATTTGAGGGGTGGGTGTCAGGAGGATGGCACTGGGCTGCTCTCAGTGTCATGTAGTGATAGGACAAGAGGCAATGGCTGTAAGCTGGAACATAGGAGGTTCCACATCAACCTGAGAAGGAACTTCTTCACGATGAGAGTGACAGAGCACTGGAACAGGCTGCCCAGGGGGGTTGTGGAGTCTCCCTCACTGGAGATGTTCAAGACCCGACTGGACGGGTTCCTGTGTGACTTGGTTTAGGTGATCCTGCTGTGGCAGGCAGATTGGACTAGATGATCTCTCGAGGTCCCTTCCAGTCCGTAATGATTCCGTGATTCTATGACTACCCAGAGACCTTCTCTGACTTCTGAAGAAACACAGGAACCCAGACAAAACTTAGAGACTTATAGAGCATTACGGATTGAAAGAGTCCTCGAAAGATCATCTAGTCCAATCTGCCTGCCAGAGCAGGATCACCTAGATCAAGTTGCACAGGAACATGTCCAGGTGGGTTTTAAACGTCTCCAGAGAAGGAGACTCCACAACCCCCACAGGCAGCCCAGTGCTCTGTCACCCTCACTGGGAAGATGTTCCTTCTCAGATTGATGTGGAACCTATGTTCCAGCTCACACTCGTTGCTCCTTGTCCTACCACTAGACTACATGAACAGAGCCTGGCTCCATCCTCCTGACACCCACCCTTCACATATTCATCAACATTAATGAGGTCACCCCTCAGTCTCCTTTTCTCCAAGCTCAAGAGACCCAGCTCCCTCAGCCTCTCCTCATCAGGGAGATCTTCCACTCCCTTCATCATCTTCATGGCTCTGCGCTGGACTCTCTCCAGCAGCTCTGTGTCCTTCTGGAACTGAGGATCCCAGAAGTGGACACAATATTCCAGATGCGGTCTCACCAGAGCAGAGTAGAAGGGAAGGAGAACCTCTCTCAATGTGTTAACCACCCCGATTCTGATCCACCCCAGGATGCCAGCCAGACCTCTGGAGGTTAAGCACGTTACTCTTCAACATCACCTCCAACGACTTTATTTTATAGGTCAGAGAAGTTTTAAGCGCTGCTCACTACAGTTCTTCACACACAGATGTTTGTGACTAGTTTCAGGGCCACCTCAGCCGGTAGTTCAGCGCTGTGAAGAAGCTCTAAGAAGAGAACACTTACAGTTTTTTCAGAAATCTCCTTCACGTACGACAGGATAACAAGCTGGTCGCAGAGAGGTGCAAGCCCACTGATGTAGAACTCGGTGTCAAACTGGAAAACTGAAACAGAGGAAAAACAACAGACTGTTAAAGAAATGGAGGCGTAGGAACCGCTTCCTAAGAGCAACATGAAACTGGTTATCGGCAGCATCCAACAGCATGCGGGAGCACTCTGAGGAATGAAGACTGAGCACAGGGAACAAACCTGCAGTCTTTGCAGTTGGCTCAGCAAAATGAAAAATCACATTTACCAGATTAAATTCACTGCAGCTCGCAAGAAGAAATGTTTGTGCTCCAGGACATCACAGAGCCAACACATGTGAACTGAATGGTCGGTGTGATTTTCAGTAATCACACCAAAAACAAAGGAAGCACAACCAGAGCCAATAAATAACTTCACATAATAAACCATAGACTCATACGATAGTTCTGGCTGGAAGAGACCTTCAAGGTCACAAAGTCCAACCTTTTCCTAGCCCTATCAGCACCTCTAAACCACGACCCTCAAAACAACATCTACCTTTCTCTTAAACACTCTTATATAACTTCATATAATAAATAAATAACTTCATCTAATGCATAAATAACTTCATCTATTAAAAAAAACTTCTTTTAACAAACTAATAATGTAAGAAATAAATCACTTTGTCTAGTAAGTAGCACACACACAGACACAGATAATTAGAGGTTGGAAGGGACCTCCAGAGGTCACTGAGTGCAACCCCGCGGCTCAAGCACGACCATAGAACCTAGGGCAGGTCACAGAGGAACACATTCAGATGAGTCTTTCCAGCGACAACGCTCGTAACGTCCACTTTGTGTTGCATTGAGGTTGAAGCAGCAGTACAGTTCTGGGAGACAAAAACTAAACAAACAACTACAAAATCATCCCTTCAGGTTTTGTTTGTAAGGAGAGCTTGGTTTCCTCGGCTTCACTTTCAGCTTGCTCTCAGCTCGTCTTCCTCAAGAGGCCTTGTTGAAACACAATGGCTCCAGCTCTGCTGCAGCAGCCTTGAACAAAGAATAGCCGGCGCAGCCGGTGCTTCTTGACCTGGTAAAAACCTTTGATGCAGCTCATGAAAACAGACTTCCAGAAACAAATTACTGAAGTCATAGATGCAGCGAGCACTAACAGGTTAATGTGACTTACTCTCTCCACACTTTGTTGTCATCAAAAAATGGAGGCACTGTCTCAACGCTGTTAATTTGAAAGACATGGAGGAGTGAACTAAATGGGAATGACCGAGGTACGGCCGTGTGTCATAGGTGTTTATGCCTGTCACACAACAAGATGGAAGACAGTCTGACAGTGGACCGACTCTGTTCAGCATCTATGAACAGCTGTCAAACAAATTACAAGGAAGCAAAAAGAAACCTGCAAAACGGGGTTTTTGTGGCTTATTAAATGAAATGAATGAAATCCAACACACTACAGATAGAATACGAGAAAAGCCACACTATTTACCCCAACTGTAGAGTGACCTTCGATTAAATTTAAACATCGACATGCATGTGGTGGACTGAGACTAAAAGAGGTCTGTTTTGTTTATTTGGTGGTCCTGTTCTGGCAGGGGGATTGGACTGGATGATCTTTCAAGGTTCCTTCCAATCCCTAATGTTCTGTGAAGCTGCATCCTTGCTTTTTCACTGCAGATTAATATGAAGAGTGAAGTTCTGGTTACAGTTAGAGGTTAATTCCACATAATGTATAAAAGAAATTGATGGAAAAGCCAACACACAAGCTAAGTTTTCATGTATCAGCAGCAGAGTCACAAATCACTCTGAAGTGTCCCAGCCCACCTAGAAAATGTGCTGGGGTGATGCCACTACTGTCCCAAAGTACTGGCTGAACAAGAGCCAGCAGGGTGCTCAGGTGGCCCAGAAGGCCAATGGCATCCTGGCTTCAATCAGCAATAGTGTGGCCCGCAGGACTAGAGACATAATTCTATCCCTGTACTGGGACACTGAGGAGGCCTCCCGTCGAGTACTGGGAGAAGTACTGGGGCCCACCTCGCTCCAAGAAAGAGATTGAGGGGCTTGAGTGGGTCCAGAGGAGCAACAAGGCTGGGGAAGGGACTGGAGGGGAAGTCTGGTGAGGAGAGGCTGAGGGAGCTGGGGGTGTTCAGCCTGGAGGAGACTCAGGGGGGACCTTCTCCCTCTCTCCAGCTCTCTGAAAGAAGGTTGTAGTCAGGTGGAGGTGAGGCTCTTCTCCCAGACAACTAGTGCCAGGACAAGAAGGCAGGGCCCAAAGCTGCCACAGAAGGGTTGGGCTCAATGTTAGGAAGCCCTTCCTCATGAAAGGGTAACCAGGCACTGGAACGGGCTGCCCAGGGCAGTGGTGGAGTTCCCATCCCTGGAGGTGTTGAAGGACAGCCTGGCTGTGGCCCTTAGTGCCCTGGTCTGGCCAACATGGTGACGTTAGGTCCTGGGCTGGATGAGCCCAGAGGGCTTTTCCCACCTCAGTAGTTCTGTGAGTCTGTGATCAATAGCAAACTTGCTCCAGTGAAGTGACTGCAAAAAGCAGCAGATAAAGCTGATGACACTTAGTCGGGGCTAATTTCCTGTTCATCATTCATTAAGCATTAAGATCTGACTACACAAAAAGAAAAACACTGTTATGGAAGATCTCAGTTTCTCACATTATGATCCCCCAACCAAAAAATATTCCCATGCTTTTTTTTCTTTCAGATTAAAAGGTGCCAGCTCAGAGCCTGGGGGCACCTCCTCATGCAGTGCCCTTGCAAAACAGAGCTGCACTGTTGTTTCAGGCACATCCACAAAACATGGTGATTTGAAACCAGAATTCCACCTTGTGAGGAACTTGGGGGAATACAGAGGGGAGTCAAGTGCTCCAGTGGCTAGTTGGTTGGCCCCTGGAAGTAAGCAGAGATACCTCAGATAAAACCTGGGCTCAAATACATTGGCTAGGAAGCCCCCAATTGACTTCAAGACCTGAGTAACTGAGGCTGAGCTCAAGTACTAGTCCATGCAAGTATGGAAAATCCTGAGCCAGTCCAGGCCTTGTAACTTGGCAAAGGCACCATGTTAGCTGCAGAGTGCTAATTGGTTCTGCAGCAGCCAGCCTTCCCCCCAGCTTTGGCTGAGGACAGGTCCCCCGCTCAGAGCGGAAGCAGTCCAGCTTTTGTGCGCGCACCAGGAACGAGCACAGGGGTCAAGCACTCCTTAAGAAGCCTCACAATGGCATTTAGGCCGTGCTAAGCCTGTCATTCAATACCAATACCTTCTAATCAATACACTCCTGCACAGCAGGAGCTGATAGAGCTAAACTGATAGGAGCTGCACAGCTAACAGACATATAAACCTCAACAGAAACATTTCGCTGGAGCTTTATCTTCAACACTGAATGAAGACCCAGGCAAGCAATGAACTGTAACACAGAACCAGAAGGAAGGGAAAAGATTAATGAAGCAAAGCACTGTTAATATAGTGAAAGATGTAAATAAAATCAGCAAAGCCACCAGAGAGGTGCATGAGATGTCTGTAATTCACCTCATTCCTCTTACAGGTAATCACAGCATTATCTTATTTAAAAGAAAGCAGCCAGAGACGTCGAGTGGTCTTAATCTCCCACATTATTGACCATATGATTTAGCATTATGGAAGGCAGTGTATTTATTTCCTGCCTCAGAGTAAGTACAGCTCTGTGTCAAGGCAGAATCAGAAGATGAGGAGGATCTCGTTACACAGGGTCCCGTGAACATAACTGGAACCATTCTGCTTCCTGAGGTTCACTGAGCTGTGAACCACTGGAGAAACATTTCTGATCTCCTAATGCCACCACAGTTTACTACGATGCTGCTGTGGAACTCTGAGGCCCTAACCTGAAACTGCATAAATGTGAACCTGCTGAGACACGAGACAGCACGAAGGGTGGGTGTCAGGAGGATGGAGTCGGGCTCTTCTCAGTGTCATCTAGCAATAGGACGAGGGGCACATTCTAACCTGACCCGAGTCTATGGTCTCATGTTACTACAGTAAAGACACGGAAGCACTGACGTTTACAGCTGTCTGCTGTCATCTGCAGAGTCCCAGAGACTCTGTTACCTTCCCAGCACCATCTCTTAATAGGAATCTCCTTCTCCCAGATGAAGCTTCTGAGACAGTTGTGACTGTTCACATCCCTTCTACGTTTCCTTTCTATTCTACTTCCTGCTTACTGAAAGCACACATTTTGTCACGACCTGTGTTCCATTAATCAGCATCAATGAAACTGTGACTCCGTAATTCTCATCACCTGAGCTAGACAAAGAAGAAAGCAAAGAAGAATAGAAAATGCAGCAGTAAAAAGGGCAACAAGAAGAAATCACAATTCATTTTCTAGCACTACATTCACTTTCCAGCCCTGTTCACACAAGGATCTCTGATTTTACATGATCGCTGAATTTAGAGAACAGAGGAAACCTCCCAACTGCAGGAGGACATTATGACAACCTCATCAGCCAGAAACGAGGAGGCATTTATGCTACAGCTACATGCTGCCTGCAACCTTTACACAGCTTTTTCAGGCTAGAATGTGCGAGCAGGCCTTGAAAGCTGATGTCATTGAGAAAAGGAGCGTGTTCGTACAGTCCTACCTATCTCCACGTAGCGATTGGGAAGGTCTCGCATTTCACTGGCATGTCGTTCTTTGACTGAGCAAATCTAGGAAAGAGAGATGTGGGTCGTTACTGTGGACAAACTGGTAATTCCTAAGACGATAGTAACTTTTCCCAGAAACTCCTTTTCACAGAATCACAGAACATTAGGAATTAGAAGAGTCCTCGAAAGACCATCCAGTCCAATTCCCCTGCCAGAGCCTGATCGCCTAGATCCAGTCGCACAGGAACATATCCGGGTGGCTTTTAAATGTCTCCAGAGAAGGAGACTCCGCAACCCCTCTGGGCAGCCCCTTCCAGGGCTCTGCCATCCTTACCAGGAAGAAGTTCCTTCTCATATTGATGTAGAACCTCCTGTGTTCCAGCTGACACCCCCTGCCCCTTGCCCTATCATTAGATGTCACTGAGCAGAGCCTGGCTCCATCCTCCTGACACCCACCCCTCACATATTTATCAACATTAATGAGGTCACCCCTCAGTCTCCTTTTCTCCAAGCTCAAGAGACCCAGCTCCCTCAGCCTCTCCTCATCAGGGTGATATTCCACTCTCTTCACCATCTTTGTCACTCTGCGCTAGACTCTCTCCAGCAGCTCTGTGTCCTTGAACTGAGAGGTCCAGAACTGGACACAGTATTCTAGATGTGGTCTCACCAGGGCAGAGGGGAAGGAGAACCTCTCTTGATCTGCTAACTACTCCCCTTCTGCTCCAGCTCAGGATGCCATTGGCCTTCTTGGCCACCAGGGCACATGGCTGGGTCATGGTTATCCTGCTGTTTTCTTATTAACGCCTCCTTAGACATGCATTTCTGTAGTTTGAAACACGCAGACTGTAAAACAGAGTGATGCCATGTCACTGGAGAAGAAAACCAGCCAGGAGAGCTGGAGCTACAGCCCACAGCTTTATCCATTTGCTGTAAGAGGAGAAGGACGATGGACTACCAAGAGACACGTGAAAATACCCGCCCACGTGGATTTCTCCCTAGGACACGTACCTGAGTTTGGGTTTGGTCTTTTCTCACACTTTGTCTCTCGTGACCTCACAATTTCAGTCACAACGAGCTACTGCAACTCCCAACAATGGGGAAGGGTATAAAGAAATGCAAGTCCCTGAGACACACACATGAGGGGAAAGACAAATGCCAAACTCAGGACACATCTCCTCGTTTGTAAAACTCTAAGTGTAGTGCTCCAGAGGCTTTTTATGCTTCACCTACCTCACGCTAGCTTACCTCTCTCTCTGCTCCTACTGAGCACTTTTAATTTCCCACTGTGCAGCGAAGCAGCAGTCTGTTATTAGAGAACAGCTAACAGGCTTGTAGCAAACTGATGTCAGGGGCTGGTCTGAGCAAATCACAGTCAGTCTGCAGCGCGCAAGTTTGAAGTGCCAGTTCCCTGCTGAAAGCAGGACAAAACCCCAATCTGACCCCCCCCCCCCCCTTTTTCTTCTGCATAATTGACTGAAGTAATGTGGCTGCTTCAGCAGCCACAAACTCCTCAGCCCCCAGATCAATCTCCTCCAAAAATACCTCATGGTAAGCTGTTGTTCCTTAATACTAATCAAAATAAATTAATTCAACAGCCCACTAAAAGCTTTCTAAAGAGGAAATATCCCCAAGGGACAGAGAAGTGTCCCTGAGGATTACCCGTGCTTCGTGCTCACACACTGAGATCTGCCTGACTGCTGGGTGTCTATCACTCCTCCTCCTCCTCCTGAGGGTCACTCCAATGACATTTCTATGGCAGCAGGAGTCCTGCACACTGTAGTCAAACCAAATTCTATTTTTTTCGATTGTCTTTGCTTTTCAGACATAATCCTCTGTTTGTCTGTGATAACAGCAAGCATTTATTACAAAGACAGGTAATTGCACCTTTACTGAATTTCCCCAGCCGATAATCAGCGTTAAATTATCCTTCCAGCAAAGGCTGCAGGGATACATATCCGGCCGAAGGCTTATGTCATCTCGAGGCACATTGGTAATTCTTTGCTTGGAGATCATGTCAAGTATCTTCACACCCTGAAGGTTTAAACACAAGAGAACTTTTACTCAGCGTGATAGACTCCTACTCACTGCGTCCTCCATTACTTTGTACATGAGGGCAGTCAGAGCACTTGATGGGACACAACGTCAGGGTAGGGCTGACCACGCCAACAGAGAAAGCTGTTGATTCAAAGAGCCACATAACTCAGGAGGAGACAGAGTGAAGAAAGATATTTGAGTCAGTTAGACATTTTACATACCAAAACTGGGGCATTAACAACCCCAGTCATGAACTGGTTCAGCTTGTTCAACTGGTGCTGCTACTGGAGCAACCACAGAATTACAGAACATTAGGGATTGGAAGGGACCTCACATCTAGTCCAAGATGGACCACCTAGACCAAGTCACACAGGAACATGGCCAGGCAGGTTTTAAACGTCTCCAGAGAAGGAGACTCCACAACCTCCATGGGCAGCCCCTTCCAGAGCTCTGTCACTCTCACTGGGAAGAAGTTCCTTCTCATATTTAAGTGGAACCTCCTCTGTTCCAGCTGACACCCACTGCCCCTTTTCCTATCATTAGATGACACTGAGAAGACCCTGGTTCCATCCTCCTGACACCCACCCTTCACATATTTATCGACATTAATGAGGTCACCCGTCAGTCTCCTTTTCTCCAAGCTGAAGAGACCCAGCTCCTTCAGCCTGTCTTCAAAAGGGAGCAAAAAAATCCCAGCCCTGTGCACAGAAGAAATTCTCACCTTGGAAAAAGAAAAGATGTGAAGCAACAGCTCACCAGGATAAATTCAGCGAATGTGCCCTTCCCCAGAAACGCATTTCTACTCTTATGTTAAAACAGAAAGGCAAGTGGATTTAAATGATGCTTGATTTTGCATGCTGTGGCTTTTCACTGTCTCTTCAGGCAATCTCCTAAACTAACAAAACACAAAGTTTCTAAAAAAGGAGTATTAAAGTAATTTCAGAGAGAGAGAGAGAGAAAGAGAAGGGCCATTAATCTGATTTTTCCATGGCTAAACGTAGCTACAAGCTAAAGGTGAGCTACAACCTTTCTAAAAAGTCCCTAAAATAAAGCAAAGTCTTCCAGTAGCTATTTCTTTTCTGCTCACCGAGCTTCAAGAACAGCTCTCCACAGAAAAAGGGGATGGAAGGGACCTTGAAAGGTCAGTGTCTGGGATGCCAGTCCACGTTAGGATTTTTCTAGTGACAAAACTGATTTAAAAGATTTCCCTGCCTGTTTCCGTTCCCTCCCACTGTGAGTCAGTCTGTCCCCAGCTGTAGCAATTCACCTCTTTCTAAGTCACAGGGGTCATGATCTAAACCTTGTTTTGCCTTCTTTTACACAATCACAAGGAG
>VXBP01008401.1:999744-1209533 GCA_013400115.1 Rhinopomastus cyanomelas | reverse complement strand
GGGGGGGGGGGGGGGGGGGGGGCAGTTTGGGGTTTTTCCCATAGTCTTCATCACTGAAGACCTGTGAGCGTGGAAATACACTCCTCCTGGCATCTCTCTGCTTAACAGCCACCCAGGCTTCAGAAAAGTCCTGCATGAGGCACCTGTAATGTTCCATCTGTAATGTTCAGAGCCTAGATGCCTGGGTGACATCAACAAGGAGCTCATGCCTTTGTTTTCTAAGCTCACCTGATAAAAACTGCAATCTTGCTTGAACTGCATTTTAATAAAGTTGTCTTCTCTTAATCTTACTCCTTGATCTTCAAGGATGACTTTCAGATAAAAGTAGCCCATGTCACACCTCCTGTTTTCCTGCAAGGCTGTAAATCCTGAATGGGGTAGACTGGCTTACTTGTTCAGTGCCTTTCAAACCAATAGTGGACCACCCCTACAGCTGTAAGTGTGCCATCTGCATCACAGAAAGGCCAGGCTTGGAAGGGGTCTTAAATATCATTGAGTTCCAACCCCGCTGCCTGGCCAGGGACACCTCTCACTGCGTTGGGTTTCTCAGAGCCCAACCTGGCCTTGAGAGGACTTCCAGAGTCAACTTCCTAGTGGTTAGATACTAGGATAAAGGTTGGACTCGATATCCCTGGAGGTCCTTTCCAGTCATGATGATTCTGTGATTCCTACCATGAAGAAGTCTTAAACCCATTCAAATAAGAGCCAGGCAGCCAAACACCTCTAAGGATTTGGTCCTCAGGCATCTCAGTTTGTGAAACTTGCACTCTTAACCACAGAGAAAGGGGAAGAGAACACAGCAGGGGATGAGCTACCTAAGCATCTGATAAGCAAAATTAGACCTTATAGGCAAATAAGCAAAATTAGACCTTGTAATTGCAGAGTATCCACAGACTCATAGAATGTTAGGGATTGGAAGGGACCTCCACAGATCATCCAGTCCCAATGTCAAACAAGCTCAAACAAGCTCACACTGGGCTTGCCAAAAAACCCCCCAACCCATTAAGAAAATAAGGCAGCCACGTACAGACAGTAAGAAGCAAGGCTATAGACTATTTTCTCTGACTTTGAAAGAAAGAAATGGAACATAAAACCTTGCTAGAGGATGGAGAAATTTGCAAGAAGGTAAAGGGGGAAGAAAAAGGCCAATAACCAAATATATTAATCTTCTGGAGGGCATGTGTCATTTCATTTTTCATTGAAAGATAGGCCCTGACCATGGCTTTTTGTCTCTGACAGATGGCTCTCAACATTTTATTAGTATTCTTTGTTGTGATGTGGCGCATGGTCTCTAGGGATAGCTCCCCTCAACCATCCCAGCAGATTCACCTAGAATATATATTGTAATTATCTGGCTCTGAAAAGAACAAAACCTTCACTGCCATGGATCTGGTGTCGATCAAGCACTCGCTGAACTTTCCGTTCTCATTCGGTTATTAAAGGGGAGTAAAGAAACAGAAGTCTCACCTCTAACCATTCCAAACTGGTTTAAAAAGGAACAATGGCTTCATAATAAATGCTTCCCTGCAGGGTGGGGGGGGAAACAATAGGAGGAAAAAACCCATCGTGTTTCAGATGTACTTCCAGCACATTTTAAAACAAGACTTGGGGATTTAGACATGATACACACTTAAAAACCCATCCCTCACCGCTGAGCTTTAAAACACAGACCTTGACCCATCAATTGGATATACAGCGCGAGGTGAAACGCAACACTCAGCACAAAAGCAATGACTCCCTTTAAAATATGAATTACCCTTCGAGCAAAAAAGGGCCTGTTTCCTTCTAAGCCCAGCCCTAGCTTTTTTTAGAGACCCACCAAAATGAGAAGTTATTACTGTCATCTGCAACATTAGGAACGTATCTTACAAAATCCAGACAAGTTTGGTGGGGGGTTTCTTTGGGGTGGTGATGGTCTGTTATTTCTAGAGCAATCCAGGGCTCTTTTCCAACCTGAATAATTCTATGATTTCTCCCTCATTCCTTCAATAAATTACACTGGCCAAAAGGCTGCTATATGACATTTTACAGTAGTCACCATCTCCAACAGCGGGATGTAGAGCTACTGAATTTCCTCAGAAGTGGGAGCAACACGGAGAACACTGACTAGCGAGAAGAAAAGGTCAGAAGAAATGTCAATAGAGAAATGGAACCTAAACCACAGAATCACTGAGGCTGGAAAAGACCCCTAAGATCATCCAAGCCCAGCCCATGACCCAACATCACCACAAACTAGACCAGGGCATTAAGGGCCACATTCAATCTTTTCTTAAACGTTTCCAGGTACAGGGAGTACTCCACCAACCTGGGCAGTCCATTCCAGGCACTGAGCACCCTTTCTGTGAGGAAGGGCTTCCTAACATCCAACCCAACCCTCCCCTGCTGCAGCTTCAGGCCCTGCCCTCTCATCCTGATTGCAGCTGCCTGGGAGAAGAGCCTGACCCCCACCTGACTGCAACCTCCCTTCAGGGAGCTGGGGAGAGGGAGAAGGTCCCCCCTGAGTCTCCTCCAGGCTAAACAATCCCAGCCCCCACAGTCTCACCTCATCAGACTCTCCCTCCAGTCCCTTCCCCAGCCTCATTGCTCCTCTGCACCCACTCCAGCCCTTCAATTTCTTTCTTGAAGTGAGGGGCCCAGAACTGCCCCCCAGTACTCCTCAAGGGGAGGCCTCCTCAGTGCCCAGTACCAGGGGAGAATTACTTAGGTAATCCTGCCAGCCACACTACTGCTGATACAAGCCAAGGTCCCATGGCCTTCCAGGCCACCTGGGCGCCCTTCTGGCTCCTGTTCAGCCAGTTGTCAACCAGTACTGCCAGGTCCCTCTGTGCCAGGCTGCTCTGCAGTCACTCACACCTCAGCCTGTAGCTGCAGGGGGGTTCATGGCCCAAGTGTAGGACCATTACATTTCAGTAGAGTCATGCAGCGGTATTCTTGTTCACTAGCCAGAGCTGAGAAACACTTACCATGTTATTGGCCCAAGCAATTAGGTGTCCTCTCCATTTCACGTTTCTTATATTTCCTTCCCCTTCATGTAAAACCGAAGGCTTCCACCTGTTCATCCAGCCTCTCTCATACAACAGCAGCTAGAAGGAAGCACAACGAGAAGCAGTCAGCGACACAGTGCTGCACAGAAATGTGAGAGGTACTTATTGTGTCCTTATCCACCACTCTGCCTGGGCCCAAGGGCGACAAAAAATACACACCTGCCTCAAAAAGAAAACTGTCAAAGGCCTCCAAAGCCTCTGACCTTTAGCTGGGCCCTACGTGGAACTAGATGGCCTTCCCAAGATGTGGTGTGATAGTCCCACGCGTGCAGACTGCACTGCAGCACAGGCGCTGCCGACTGTAAAACTTATGTGGAGCTGTGTTTTGCAAATCATGGGGTTTATGACATCTAAATGCACTGCAGACGTTATGAAATGCTCTGCAGCAGCCAGGCAAAGCAGTTTGGGTGACAGCCCAGCTCTTCTAGTGGTTCCTGTGTGCTTTCAGGGAGTTATTCCATAGGACTATAACATGGAAACACTTTGAGTGGTGCCAAGTGGTGCTAAGGGAGAAGCTGAAGCATCCACCAAAGCCGTACTTGAAGGGACCTAAACTGCCAGGGTTTGCATGGGCAGTCACAGGTAAATCCAAGCTTGCCTGAGTGCCCAGTGACCATTAAGAGGTGTAAAATCACTACCTGCAAGGCCCTTTTATCGTGACAGAACCTGACTGGGTACCTGCACTGCTAGTATTCCCCACCTGTAGGTGCTTTGCTGTACAAGGACTGCCACCACCTGCGTGCTGCACAGAACACACCCGTGTCTAAAGCCTTCACAGAAACACCTTTCAACAAGACGAGGGGCTTCTCACAGCAGTGACACAGACTGCCTCGCTCTGCCGAAGCCACGAGATGGCACCAGAAGACAGGGAGTGTCCCACCAAGTTTAAAGCAGTCACCGCCCAGCACTGTCATCGGCCACTCCGGCGTGAAGCGTGCGTGCTGCAGGCATCACTCAAGTGCAACTTGCCCCTCTAATGCCATCCAAAACTACTCTGTGCCCTTCACCTCACTCACTTTTCAGACAGTCTAGGGCTGGGGTTTTTTCAATCTTACAGCAAGATTGAGCTGGGGCAGCAGCATCGATGCCACACAGAGGGGCACTACCCATTAGCAGGCTGGTAGGTGGGTGTGAAACACAGGAGCAGTCCCTAGCCCAAACTCATCAGCTCCTCAGAAGCTGAGGATGTCACTGAAAACTAAGTGCTGTGCTGATACAGACTTGAAAATTACTTTCCCCCTGGTTGACAAACTCCTAAGGAGAGCTTGGGCAGAAAAAGAACTGTCACTTGGACCAAGCAGCAAAACACACAGTATTGACATCTATGCCACCTGGGCTGCAAAACCTGACGTGGAAGAGGTAAAAAGGCTGTTAATTACATTAATGAAGCTTTAAATCTTCCTTGCTTGTGGTTTACTTCTCACACACAAGACCTACAGTGAGCTCAGAGTGCCACTTGGCAAACAGAGTTTGCTACTGGTGGTGGCTTCTGAACACTCAGCTTTTTCATGACTGCCTGCCCGAGTAAGACACTGCAAACAAACTAAATGACCTGAGGAAAAAGTTGTTAGAGACTCTGCTTCAGACTACAGTGAACTCTAGGTACATGCTTAACTTCTCAGAGTGAGGCAAAGACAAGTCCGATACTGCCTGCAATAAAGACAGAAAGTGAATCGCGTGGCCTGGAGCTGCACCAGGGGAGGGTTGGAATCATAGAATCATTAGGGATTGGAAGGGACCTAAGAAGATCATCCAGTCCAATCCCCCTGCCACAGCAGGATCACCTAGATCAAGTCACACAGGAACATGTCCAGATGAGTTTTAAACGTCTCCAGAGAAGGAGACTCCACAACCACCCTGGGCAGCCTGTTCCAGGCTCTGTCACCCTCACTGTGAACTAGTTCCTTCTCATGTTGATGTGGAACCTCCTACGTTCCTGCTTACAACCATTGCCCCATGTGCCATCACCAGATGACAGGAAGCCCTTCCTCCTGGAAAGGGTGATCAGATACTGGACTGGACGGCCCAGGGCAGTGGTGGAGTCCCCATCCCTGGAGGTGCTGAAGGACAGCTGGGCTGTGGCCCTTGGTGCCCGGGTCTGGCTGCTGCGGTGATGTCAGGTCCTGGGCTGGGCTGGATGAGCTCAGAAGGCGTCTCCAGCCTCAGTAATTCTCTGATTCTGTGCATCACCAGAGTACCAGAACTCAGTTTCATATCAGCAAGTTAAATAGATCCAACACTAAAGCCAAAGGACACTACATGGTGGCTTAAAACACCCCACAGGATCTCTAGGTGTGCTTGGCTAATTTAGCTGCAGTGTAATTATCTGCATTTTATTGATCTGAACAACGCGATTCATTGATTGTTTCTTACAGCGACAGCACCTGCAAACTGAGTTACTGAACCCAGCACGTTGCTCTGCTTTTGGAACTGCATTCTATGGAATAAATCTCCCTCTGAATGAGCAGCTGAATTTATTTCTGGGTCCTCCTTTCTGGCATCACACTGCCGTGTCTGCCACGCAAGAAAGCCTTTTAAAACTTCAGCTCGGGCGCGTAACAAAAATCCACTGGTTTTGGATGGCTTCTCCTCCCACCACCTCCCTTCTCTTTATTGGTAGGGGAAAAAACTATTTTAGGGCTTTATTTCCCATAAATCCTGTATTTCAGCAGTCAGCACTCACTGGAGATGTTTAAGACCCACCTGGATGTGTTCCTGTGCGACTTGGTCTGGGTGATCCTGCTGTGGCAGGGGGATTGGACTAGATGATCTTTTGAGGTCCCTTCCAATCCCTCATGATTCTATGATTTCAACAGCTCCTACAAACCCCACTTTCTTGCTTCTGTGTGATAGAGTTCATATTTTCCTCTTGTTTATTTGCTCTGGTAAAACTTCCTAGTCTTTTGTTAGAATACAGGAATTTATAGAATCATAGAATTATTTCAGTTGGGAAAGACCTTGAAGTTCATCAAGTCCAACCACTAACTCAACTGTCCCAAGGCCACCACTAAACCCTGTCCCAAAGCTTCAGAGCTACACAACTGTGAAACCCATCTAGGGATGGTGACTCAGCAGCCTTTCTGTGCCAAGGCATTTATAAAAAGCAAAAGAGGGAAGAAGAGGAGAGAGATCTGGGAAAGCTCAAAGCACCAGCAATTAAGAGAGCTGGGTTTTGTGGCAGCAGGACAGCTAACACCAGGGAGAGCAGGGCTCTTGCCAAAGAATGGACTGGCACTGCCTGTCACACACACAACAACATGAGAATGGAGGGGAGGGCAGGAGGGGCAGTCAAGGGGAATTGTTCAAGGAGTCAGTGGCAGAAAACAGCAGCACTGGAAGAGAAGTGATAGCAACATCAAGACATCAAAATGAAGCTGCTGTGGTAGTTCAGCAACAGAGAAGTTGGGAATTTGGAGCTGTGTCTTCACCACAAGGGTTATCAGATATCAGGCTACCCAGGGCAGTGGTGGAGTCATCATCCCTGGAGGTGTTTAAATGACCTCTGGCCCTGGTGCTTAGGGACATGGTTTAGGGGTGACCTGGCAGTGCTGGGTCAAAAGTTGGATTTTATGGTCTTAAAGATTTCTTCCAACCAAAGAGATAATGGCCATTTATTAGGTTGTACCTTCAATAACTCAGCTGCTAGATTCCAGATGTCACCTATTCACAACGAGCCACAGAATCAACACCCTGGAAATCAGGCCCTGCAGCCAGAGACACAAGCTCTCACACTTTCCATGTATTTAGCTCCCTTTCACTTGAAAAGCTTTCGACACATACACTCGCCAACCACACAGACACAGGACTGGGATCCCATCTCTCCTTACCCAAACCACACCTGTTTGTGACAGCACGAGGAGGACGTTTTGCATCGCTGTGATAGAGAACGAATGTACATCCACAAAGCAATAAAGAGAAATGTAAAGCAAATAATCTGCTTATTAAGCAAAGAGCACATCACCACCCATCAGTCTCATCTGCTCAGCAACACAAGATGCTTCTGGGCACTACACGCAGCAGCAGGCGAGCTGCAGAGCTGTGCTACTGTGGCCAGCTTGCTGCTAGCGTTTGTTTCCTACTTGTGGTGAATTATCCAAAGCACGGACAGAAATTGCCACGGCGTTTACTCTTTCCTCACTTAAACCAGACCGTTGAGTATTTACTGACTGACATTTTATAGCTTACAAAGCAATCTGCCTTTCTCGTCGGCGACTCTTCTACCCAACGTCATGCCAAACAGCTGACTGTCTGCTTTCTAAAAATGGACTGTGCTGCAAACAGCATCCTGACAATTTAATAATTTGTCAAAGTAGTCCAACCAGCTATTATGAAGTACATATCATAGGGTTCAGAGGTAAAGGTCATCTCCTTACTCACAAAGCAAAGTGCATCTGCTGACACTGAAAAACAGACAATTAAAAAAAACCCCAACAACCTGAGACATTTCCTGGCAGAGCTGGCTTTAACCTACAAACCCCACTGCTCAGAACAGCAGCTGATCCCCAAGAATGTTATTTCTCTTCCTGCTTCTCCACTGTTGCAGTCACTATCCTCTCCCTGTGTGTATGACTTTGCTTCACCTGGAAACGAAAGGGTTTTAGGTCACAGCGTTTCACATTCCAGGCAGGAGACACCCTCGATGCAGCCCAGGACTCTAACACTTGTCTTGTCTTGTTTGTCTCATCTCATCTCTCTTCTCTCCACAGAAATTTAGGGGTTGGAAGGGATGTTAAAACATCATCTAGTCCAACTCCCCCTGCCAGAGAAGGATCCCCTAGGTCAGGTCACACGGGGCTGCATGCAGGCAGGTCTTGAATGGCTCCACAGCAAGAGACTCCACAACCTCTCCGGGCAGCCTGTGCCAGGGCTCCATCACCCTCAGAGTAAAAGAAGCTTTTCTCTCTGTTTATGTGGAATCTCCTCTGCTCCAGCTTGCACCCATTTCCCCTTCTCCTATCACTGGATATCACCAAGAAGAGCCTGGCTCCATCCTGCCTCTCACCTTTTCCATATCTATAAACATTAATGGGGTCACACCTCAGTCTCCTCTTCTCCACGCTCAAGAGACCCAGCTCCCTCAGCCTCTCCTCATAAGGGATGCTCTGCTCTCTTATTCCTCTCTGCAGCTCAGCTCTTTTCTATTTTTCTACTCTATTCTCCAAATTCCAACACTAGTATTTTACCTGTTTTTGTTAATCATGAGAAATTTGCCTCAGGTAACACTAAGTTCTCTAGCTCACAGATGAGAGTTTGATGTTTAGCCATGGGCATCGATGTGCTGAGATGCTAACTCTGGGAGGGTAAACAGGTGAAACACGTTCAGACACACCTGCACTGGAACAGCAGCTCTTACAGACTGTCTTCTTCAGCAACAGAAATGCAGACACCACTAAAAACATGGGTGTATATCTAATTCCAGCACACACACACACACACACACACTATATATATAACACTAATATATTGTTGTCTAGATGCAGACACAGATTGAAAGATGAGACTCCTGACAGTCCCAGGGTTAATTTTCAGTTCTATCCTGGTTCCCTACCCCTCACAATGTTTCAGACTGAATACTCAAATCAGTGCATATTGTATAAAATGTACATCCTAGACAAATGGAGAGACCAAACTCTTTAAGATACTGGATATCCTACTCCCATAGTGGCATCAGAATTTATTTTCTCCACCAGCATGCTGAGTAGAGGACCCATCAGAAACCCTTCACTAGCACACATTCAGCAGACTGACTCAGAGGATTCACTCTCCCAGAGTTTTATCTCCAAAGCCTTTGTGCCTGGTTATTGATGCTAATCCAAACATGAAAGTCTCATCAGTGCTTCTGGCCAACAAAGAAACCATAAGTTATTCTGTTCTCTTAAGTTATCTTTACATAAGATGCAGGACCTCAATACTGAAAGGACACTGAGGTGCTGGAGTGGGTCCAAAGAAAGGCTTTGGAGCAACTGAAGGAGCTGGGACTGGTTAGTCTGGGGAAAAGGAGGCTGAGGGGAGAACTTATTACTCTCTACAACAACCTGAAGGGAGACTGCAGTGAGAGTGGGGCTGGTCTCTCCTCAGTGGTGATAAGACAAGGGGAAATGGCCTCATGTTGAGCCAGGGTAGGGTTTAGGTTGGGTATCAGGGAAAACTTCTGTACAGTGAGGGTTGTTAAGCACCGGATCAGGCTCCTCAGAGAGGGGGCTGAGTCACCATCCCTGAATGTGTTCAAAAATCATTTGGATGTGGTGAGTTGTGATGAGTTGTTATAGGGCAGTAGGGTGAGGTTGAGATTGGACTCTATGATCTTGAAGGTCTTTTCTAACCTGAGCAATTCTGTGACTTCTGTAGCTGGAAAGTTGACTTTGGAAGCAAAACATCTTTTGGCCTTCTCTCTTTGCTAGTTCTGCCTCTTGAACCTTCTGGATACAACAGATATTTGGACTTGGCAATAACGTTTATTTAGTTGATGTGTTGGCACAGACCCGCACTCTTAACAGTTAAATAAAGAACATCTTGTTTTTCCACCTTCATTTAGTTGGCTTTTACCATGTTATTTTTTAAGATTAGACCCTTTTTTAAAAGCTAGAAGGTTATGGCATCCAATAGCACAGTATTTGTCTTTTCCCTTGCTTTGAGGCTCTAATGTCTGCTCTGGACAGGAATGCCCTGTTATTTGCAATGTACAGAACCATTATTTCAGGGTGACCACCATCTGCCCAGTCACCACAGAGGTGCTGTAGTTAGTTGCAGAGATAAGGGGAGTGGAGCAGGAAAGCTCCTCTACTCAGTATGGTAGCTCTTGCTTCTTGCTGCCATCGCATGGAAGTACCTTGTTTCTTGGCACAGGTTTGCATTCGCTCACTGAAAAGAAGGGGGTTAAAAAAGGCTTTTCCAACCCCAAACAGAAGATTAATGAAAGCTCTTTACATTTAAACACTACTGCTTTGGCAAGTAAACCATTCAAATAGGTTAATTAGTTAAATGTAGAGAAAAAACACTTTTAAGAGACTCAGTACAGGCCTAGTTAAGCAACTGCATGAGCGCATGTGTTAAGCTTCCAACAAGCTGCAGTGATTTAGGCTGATGGTTGGATTCTGACCTTAAAGATCTCTTCTAATCCAAACAATTCTGTGTTAAGTCAAGGAGCACTGCTCCTATGTTGGCTTTAGATGAGTTTTAGCCGTGGCAAATCTCAGCATCACACAACACCCAAGTCCCAACCTGTGCTGGGAGCCAAGGACCTGCACCGCGCATCCCTGGAACATGTCACTTAGCTTCCTCCCCACCCTCCCTATATTTATTAGCTTAGTCTCCTTGAGCACTTCCAGAATGCTCTGCAGCTGGTCTTTGAACCAAAAAGTGTAGTTTTCATGTATTTTCTATTGTTATGAGGAGATGCATATTGATCAATAAATTCGGGAGGTGGTAATTAAAATTATAGCTCGTCCTTCCCACATTCATTAAGGATCCTACTGAGGCAGACACCAGGTTCTAAACTGAATAAATAGAAGCAGATCTTAAAGCAGTTTTTGAGAGGAGGCAAAAGAGAGTGTTAAGGATTGCATCCTCTGTTTGGTTCTTCAGGGAGATGTCGGGATGAAGGTTGATAGAGGAGTTCCTTTCCAGCCATAATGACTCTATCATTCTTCACTTTCACTCACAGCAAACCAAAATCAGCATGAAATTCAAGCTGAAAATCAAGAACACCCTTCTTACGTTCTGAGATGACAATGTTCATACTGCTATCACAGAGGTTTGATGAAACGACTCAATTTCTTTCTGAGTCCTTTTATCTGCTGAAATTATTTTTACCAACAGTTTAAAAACCATCTCAGCATTTAAAACTCTAAATACATTATTTTAGCACCTCCCAGAACAATCCAAAGCCAGAGGCCGTAAGGCTTTGAACAAAGAGTTTGCACTAAGGGTTTGAATACAGCTCAGGCATGAGGGCTTTAAATAAAGCTTTTCTCTTAAACCTGATCCAAAATGAGGACTGCAAGGTCTCTACTGCTACCCCTGCCTCAGTGTGGGTGAGGGAACCAGGCAGAACAGCTCCCACCACTGCCAGCTGTCCTGTGTCCAAAGGCTAAAGGCACAGAGACCTCATGAGCCACAGGAGGTCCTGTTCCCTTTCCCAAGGTACTCACCCTACTGCTCAATCTTCAGACACAGTGAGAGAGACGCGAGATCTGCAGCCTGAAGGGGTATCTATGCTTCAGTCCGCTGCTCCTCGCTCTTGGGCACCAACCCCCTGCTGCCCACTGTCCTCACATAGCTCTTTCCTTTACATTTAAGGAGAGGTGTAAATAAAAGGCAGGGATGTTTTTCAAGGCCTTTTTCTTTTCAGTAAAAAAAAAATCAAACCCCAAAACTCCTGGAATCATAGAATCATTAGGGATTGGAAGGGACCTCGAAAGATCATCCAGTCCAATCCCCCTGCCACAGCAGGATCACCTAGACCAAGTCATGGAGTCAGTCAGGGTTAGAAGGGACCACAGGATCACCCAGTTCCAACTCCCCTGCCACGGGCAGGGACACTCCATCCTGCAATAAACCCGTAGGTGGAATTTAACTTTCTAAACATTCACATCTTGCTGTTCCCTTTATACAAGCACATGTGCTTCTTCTGGGGGAAAGGAGACAAGGGGAAGGGTTTCTCCCCACCAGGTTTTATTTTTTTGTTTTATGTAGCAATAAAACAAAATTACAGGTGTCGAGGGATATTCATTTCGGTACTAAATACCCTAACGTTGCGATGTCAATTAAAGTTTTCCTGGAGAGGAAAGTTCCTCAGCAGAAGATGAATGCATTAAGAGTGTGTACACCATTCCCCAGAGGACAGAATATAAAACAACCTGTCAAGTAATCAAAGATAACCAAAGAGAATGTGTTAACTCCCTGATGTTTTTTTCTGTTCGGCATCAGGTGAATGCAAGCTCTTCTACCACCTGACGGAGCCCTGCTCTATTAATTCCCTGCTTCTCTCTTCCCATACCTCTTTTATCAGCACTAAAAAGCTTCACAAACTGGTGGCTGACAAAGACATAACACTGACTGTGCATTATTTTAAGGACAACACCGACTCTGACCAGCCAGCAGAAGCTGTCAAGCACACACGCCGCTTGAAAAGCCGAATCAAACACAGCTCTGCTTTGAAACACACTGAGCTGGTAATGAAAATTGAGTTGTATCCAGCACTAGAAGTCTGTATTTCTTACACGCTGGCAAGGGAGAGCCATGGCATTTGGTTTGATGTGTCTCTAAGTGGGGATTCTTCATTCATAGAATCATAGAACCATAGAATCATTAGGGATCAGAAGGGACCCTGAAAGATCATCCAGTCCAATCCCCCTGCCACAGCAGAATCACGTCACTGGAGAAGTTATGGAATCAGAATCACTCAGGGTTGGAAGGGACCACCTGATCATCCAGTTCCAACCCCCCCCACCAGGCTGGGACACCTCACCCTAGACCAGGCTGGCCAGGACAACAGGAAAATCCTACTATTTTGAGATATTGCTGCTAATCCAGCTTTGTCTATTTGGACTGAAAATTTGCAGTGCGATGCAAGATACTTGCAGGAACTGGAAACTGCTGTAAACTGGGAATCAGAATTGCTGGTCAGGTTGAATGGGACTCTGGGCAACCTGGTCTGGTGAGAGGTTTCGCTGCCCATTGCAGGGGGGTGGAACTAAGAGACCTCTGAGGTCCCTTCCAACCTAAACCATTCTGTGATTCTATGATTCTATACCCAGAATTGAGCACACATGTAGAAGTAGAGAAAAGCCTAGCTCCCAGCTCACTCATCAACAATTCTAGAGTCACATCCCTTCCAACCTAAGCCATTCCATAATTGTAAATAGAACTACTTTGGAATACAATGTATAAAGAGAAGGAAAAACCACAATTCTGTGGTCTAGGTGTTAGAAAGCCCCATGTGCAGCCTTCTGGGCTACTTTCACAAGATGTTTACTTGCCTTCACTGCACTGCGTCTGCTTACCTTTTTCCCTCCCGTTACAAACTGCTTGAAGTGGGATCTTACAAAATGAGGATGAACAGCAACAATCTGGGGGAGAGGAGACAAAAAACAGAGAGGATTGCAGTTTAAATGAGAGTTCACAGGGAGCACCACATCACTTCTGACTAGACAACCCTTTGCCAAGCATCAAGTACTACAGACGAGTTCTTTCTCTGAAGTGGACCCCAATTGTCTCAAACATCTCTGTTTGGTCTTCCCAGGAAAGAAGATAAATCTCCATATTATCTGGAGACACTGAGAGCCACACTACACCAAACCAGCTTTTTGAGGGCAACTGATTTAGGACCAAGGTAGCATGGGACTGCCACAGGCAATTGAGTCTTGTCTGGGGACTGCCTAGAGGGCATGCCTACCTCAGGCCTGCTGCAGGACAACCTCAGGTAGCATCAATGTACCTTCAGCTGAGCTCCCCAGTTAAAGATAGAGTGGAGAGAGGGTACAGTGATGATGAAAGGAGTGGAACATCTTATGATGAAAGGCTGAGAGACCTGGCTCTGCTTAGCCTGGAGAAGAGGAAGGGACCTTACCAGTGCTCATCAATATCTACAGTGGGGCTGTGAAGGGATAGGGCCAGGCTTTCCTCGGTGGTGGCCAATGATGGGGCAAGGGGTAGTGGGCACAAACTGGAGCAAAGGAAGCTTCACAGAACAGGAGGAAAGATTTTGCTTTGAGGGTGACAAAGCCCTGGAGCGGGCTGCTCAGAGAGGCTGTGAAGTCTCCGTCTCTGTAGAAATCCAAAACCTACCTGGACACATCCCCGTGCAACCTGCTCTGGGTGACCTTGCTCTATCAGAGGGGTTGGGCCAGGTGATTCCTAGGGGTCCCTTCCAACCCCTACTATTCTGTGATTCGGTGCCTCTTTGCTACACAGGTTAAGTGTCAAGTGTGGTAGATTCAGCTGAAAGAGCAGTAAGGCCCTAGGAGGCAAGTGAGTTGCATCTGATGTGTGTGAAAACTTAATGACCTCATTCCTTTGGTCCCCCACCAAGAGCAGCTGACATGGAAGACCTGAAACAGCAAAATACAATCACTTACCCACTTCACCTTTCCTCCTGCAAGAAAAGTTTCTTATTAAAAAAAAGCTACATCTTCCCATCTGACTGCTAGAGGTGCTTTCCCAGCAGCCAGGCAGCCACACGTCTCCCAAGCAGAGCATCACTGAACACTTCCCTTCAGACAGGGTACATCAGCATCACCACCCACTGCCTTATCCCCAGGTAGGTTTAATGGATATGAATTGGTTGCAAAATATTGACCTCACAGTTAGCAGAACCCTCAGAATTTGTATCACAGATCTACAAAGAAAGAAATACGTTGAGACAGGTAACAGCTGAAACAGGACAATTTCTCTTTCACTTTGCCTTTTGTATTTGAAAAACTCAATAATATTTCTTACAAAGCCCAGATCAGCTTTCTTCCTGCCTAACCTGATCAAAAGCTTTGCTATTGAGATAGATAACTATTTTCTGGTGACTTGAATAACATTACAAGGAAGTGGTATCCCTCTGTCTCATTTAGATTCAATGTGACCTTTCTGTTATTAAAGACAGTAACAACACAATTACTAATGATTAAAACCAACACTTACTTTAATAGGACAGTCAAACGTTTCGTGAAACTCTTCCGTGGAGTATAATCCAAACACCTGCACCTAAAGAGGTCACAAGAAGAATTCATTTTAAAAAGAATATTTACCAAATAACCACTTGCCCATTAAAAGTTAATGTAAAGGGTGTCAGGAGGATGGAGCCAGGCTCTGCTCAGTGGCATCCAATGGTAGGACAAGGGGCAGTGGGTGTGAGCTGGAACATAGGAAATTCCACATCAGTCTGAGAAGGAACTTCCTCCCAGTGAGGGTGACAGAGCCCTGGAAGGGGCTGCCCAGGGTGGTTGTGGAGTCCCCTTCTCTGGAGTCATTTAGAACCCAACTGGACACGTTCCTGAGTTACTTGATCTAGGCGATCCTGCTGTAGCAGGGGGATTGGAGTGGATGATCTTTTGAGGTCCCCTCCAATCCCTAATTATCATAGAATCACAAAGCATTATGTGTAAGACCTTAAAAACATAATCTGCACTAAAAAACAACGCTCTAACAGCTAGGAGATTCACTCCACTGCTAACACTTGCGTCTCTTTTCCTAACCAAAAGTCATAGGTAGCAACTCAGAGCTAAGTGAGACATCGTGGGTGTCGATGACGGTGACTCTCTGAACATCTACAGCAGTGCCAGAGTACTTACCTGAATCCTTCTCTTTGCTTACAAACACAGCAAAACCTACAAGCTCCTTTTGCTGTAGGCCACATAAATCTGTTTAACAGATACGGATCTCAGTAAAGTGAGAGCACCATAACAACATTCTGGGGAAGATAAATTAAAAACTCTTCCTTTCTAAGAAAGAACTGGGGAATTTTTCCCCCTCCAAGCAATACAGGTTTCACACTGACACCCTAAAAAGCCCCTCCCCAGCTTTTTTGTAGGCCCCCTTCAGATACTGAAAGGCCAGTACTCCAAAACCTAAGACATCTTTTAGCTTGCTTTCTTTCTCTCCATCCCCTTCTCGATTCCTTCAGGGGGAAGCCAAGGGTAGTAGCAACACAAAATAATCCACTAGAAAAAGACCTGCAGAGCAAAGCCAGTAAATACCAGGAACAGGCAACAAAAACTGCAGCTTAATGGCTCTAAAACGACCCCTTCAGAGGAGAAGAATCCACAAAATTCCTGCCGACAGCCGAGGAGACAGAATTTAAGAAGCAGACTTAGGTAAACTACAAGAGGAACTACACCATCAGCAAGAAACGAAGCCTTCTTCAGCGTGGCTCCAAGTTCAGCGCTCTCGGTGAAGTCAGCAGCATCTCAAACCACGTCGTCTCCCTCTCAGACTTGTCTCCCGGATACATCTCCTGAGCAGCACTATCAGTTCTGTCCAGAACTCATTAGCAAATGCAGCAAATTAACAACATCCTTTCAAAATACTGCTGCCTGCGCTGCGCAGGGCTGAACTACTGCTCCCAAGGAGTAGAAAATCAATAGCAGGAGCCGGGGAGATGTATCGCAAAGCTGCGATTATGTAAGCCAAGCAAAGGCTTGTGTTTGAGCTGGGCCTGGCTCTAAGCCTAGAGAACCTTCAGGCTGATGTCTGGAGGATTGGAAGTTCTGGGGTTTTGTTTTCGTGAGCTGGCAGAGCACGTCCGATGCAGCAGATGGAACAAAATAAGGAGTAGAGGAAACAGAAGAAAGGAGGAGGAAAAGCAACAGACATGGTTAAAACACAACACTGCCAATTCCATGGAAGCACAATCCTCAAAAGTGACAAATAACTTCTCTCAAATTAAAACTCATTAATAAAGAATAACACTAGCACCCCATTTTTAAAGTACTGCATGAACCATGGCAAGAAGACAGGTCTCTAGGAGTGTGGAAACAGAATGGAGCCAGTGACTGAAGAAAACAACTCAGCATAAAAAACACGTGATCAGGTTTACTCCAGAGAAGTCACACAAAGAACTGCACTGGCATTACAGAAAAGGTCCAGGTGGCTCCCAAGCACTTGGTGGCCACGGATGAGGAGGGGGAGCCAGGCTTCACCATTAGGTGTGGATGCCGCCCGACAAGAAGAGAGTTAAAGAACTGCGCTGTGCGGCTACGCTCCCCCTCCCAGCCAGTGCAGCTAGTCCAAATCTAATTTGAGAGTGGGAAAAGAAAGAAAAAAGGAGTGAAACAAAACACATTAGACAGCAGAACAGATGTGAGGAGGGGGTTCTCATCATAAGGCCTTCCTTCAAGAAGACAAATGGTTTCCATCTCCCTCATATCGGATCCACTCTGATATGGAAAAATGAACTCCCTGCCTACTGCAAAGCCTTGTGCACTGCTCTCGAGGACATTAATTGGGAGGAAAAACTGGCATCCACCCAGCTGGTTCCAAAGTCCCAAGTCTTTTCATTCCACCTGGCTTTTGTTTACAACTGATTTAAGAAAACCAAGCTGTTTCATTTCCTTTTAAATAAAGAGAAACAAATGCCACTATTTTGAGTTATTTATCTGAGTTAAGGATGACTTTGCAGGTACTTGTACAAGTGCTTCACTTCTTACAACACAGACACTACCACTGTAATAAAGAAGGAGCTACAAGAGTGTAAACTACACTTGTGTTAGGACACAGATCTGAGAAGTCTGGGCCATTTTCTGGCCAGGAATTCCACTGAGGTGGAAAAGCCCTCTGAGCTCATCCAGCTCAACCCAGAACTGACATCACCACAGTGGCCAGACCAGGGCACTAAAGACAACAACCAGGCTGGCCTTGAACACCTCCAGGGATGGGGACTGCACCACTGCCCTGGGCAGCCCATTCCAGGGTCTGATCACCCTTTCCATGAAAAAGGGCTTCCCAACATCCAACCCAACCCTCCCCTGCTGCAGCTTCAGGCCCTGCCCTCTCATCCTGAAGCTGGTTGCCTGGGAGAAGAGCCCGACTCTTGACCTGACTGCAACCTCCTTTCAAGGAGTTGCAGAGAGGGAGAAGGTCCCCTCTGAGTCTGCTCTTCTCAAGGCTGAGAAGAGGAGCTTCCCTCAGCCTCTCCTCATCAGACTCTCTCTCCAGTCCCTTCCCCAGCCTCGTTACTCCTCTGGACCCACTCCAGCCCCTCAATCTCTTTCTTGAAGAGAGGGGCCCAGAATTGCTCCCAGTACTCAAGGGGAGGCCTACTCAGTGCCCAGAATGTCATCCCTAGTCCTGCTGGCCACACTATTGCTGATATTATGTCCATGTAGACTATGGTGAACCACCAAAAAGGCAACTTCACCGTGTGAAGTCTTTTCACACACACCACCACCAAGGTACCAACAACGAGTATCTGAATGTCTGTGAAATAATGCAAGAAAAACTGTTAATACTAATGTAATAGGTGAAAGATATGTGTGGTGTCACTGCAACACACGTACCTGGAGTCAGCGATCCACGGCAGCGTGTGAGGAGCCCTTACAGCAGGAGCTTTCTTCCCCCCCACCATCTGAAACACCCAACCTAATGATGCTATCTCCACATTTTTATTACCCTGCACAATTACTGATCCTTCTCTTATCTTTCTTAGACAATTAGGACACTCTTGCTGTGTTTCAAACAGGCTGTAAAATTCTACAAGCGGCTTTGATAGGTGCTAGTGTCCCAATTACTGTGTCAAGATAGTGACATCAAGATATGTCTGAGAAAACAAAAGGCTTGGATACATAAACTGGCTGCCTGTCTGTTGAGGGAGAAAAAACCCCACCTGTTTGGAAGGGAAAAAACACAGGCACATACTGAAGTGTAAAGGGGTTGTGTCCCCATTTTACCTATTGAAAAGTCCAGTTTTATTTTTAAATCATAGAACTTTTACTGAATCACAGAATCATCAACATTGGAAAAGACCCTCAAGGTTGTCAAGTCCAACTGTCTGCCCTACAATCACGAATCACTAGAGACAGAGGGCAGCTTTCCACAGCCTTGATGAACTCTGTTGGCCATGCCTGTTTCCTCATCCCTCAAAGGCTTACAACAAGCACCACTGCAGAAATTAATGCACTGAATAGGATGCACCCATCACAGTATCACAGAATCAGAGAACATTAGGGATTGGAAGGGACCTCCAAAGATCATCCAGTCCAATCCCCTGACATAGCAGGATCACCTAGATCAAGTTGCTCAAGAACATACCCAGGCAGGTTTTACATGTCTCCAGAAAAGGAGACAACACAACTGCCCTGGGCAGTTCATTCCAGTGCTCTGTCACCCTCACTGTGAAGACACTCTTTCTCACATGGATGTGGAAGTTCCTATGTTCCAGCTCCCACTCATTGCCCCTCGTCCTATTGTTAGAAGCCACCGAGCAGAGCCTGACTCCATCCTCCTGGCACCCACCTGTCATGTAGTTATAAACATTAATGAGGTCACTGCTCAGTCTCCTCTTCTCCAAGCTCAAGAGACCCAGCTTCCTGATAGCCTTTCCTCATAAGGGAGGTGTTGTACTCTCTTCATCATCTTTGTGGCTCTGCATTGAACTCTGTCCAGCAGTTCTGCATCCTTCTGGAACTGAGGAGCCCAGAACTGGGCAAAATACTCCGGATGTGGTCTCATCAGAGCAGAGTAGAGAGGAAGGAGAACTTTTGGATGGCTGACCTTCCTCCTCACTCCCAAGTCTATTCTGAGAAAGGTTCTCCTCAGTAAGTCAGATGGACATAGAGGAATTATTTAAATGACTGTTAATGCAGCCCACTTGTATCTGAGCATTATGTTAAAAAAGAAGCTTAAGTACACTCTGCGCATTAGCATTTCATCATCGCAAACCCACGTTAGGAAAGATTGCCATCGACTTAAAAACAAAAAAAGACATTCTCATAAGTGGAAAATCAATCACCAAAACCACTAAATGTCACAGCTCCCCATTCCCAAGAAGCACTGATAATTGTTAGTTATACACTGCACAAATGATAGATGTCCTCAGTCAAGGAAGTAGGTGCCAGTTTTTTCGGAAACTGTACATATATTGATTTTACATTTATTTAATGCGGCTGTTGTAAGACACTTTATTCTTCTGATAAACTATGATTGCTTATCAAAAGATTCTATAATTCAAGAGAAACATTCATAACATGTGTGAAAATGAAAACCACCAGCCCACAGAAATCGTGCCCACAAAATCCAATTTTGTGGATTTATAGCAGAAAGGCATTAAACTACTGTCTTGCAGGAGCAGCAGAGTAGTCACTGAAGTATAACTGGCACAGCAGTAATGATTAAGGTGACATGTCCTCCTGCCACAGCTGTTAATCAGCTTAATACCAGCTACATTATTGACATTCTTGTAATTACTTTTCCTGTGGCACATTTGTGCAAAACATTTGAGTTGAATTTTGAGTTCTCAAAGGTGAGTTCTCAAAACAGATGGTCAAAGTGGTGGTGCCGACGGCACGAATTAATTCCGCCGGTATCACAATCATCTCAAGCACAATGCTCAGGACTAGCTGCTACCTCATGAAGCACACAACTGGGTCTGCTGTACCTTGCCATCCTCTGAGCAGACACCGATGTGTTCTCCGCTTTCATCCAGGCTGATCTGATTTATCTTCACCGGGCTCTGGAGAAAGAGAAGACAAAGACTTTTAGAGTTGGCTCTGGCAGGCGGATTGGACTAGATGATATTGTGAGGTCCCTTCCAATCCCTAATGTTCTGTGATTCTGTGACTTGAACGTTGCATAGAATCAATGGCCTGATAGGCCTAGGAAATGGTTGGACTGGATGATCTTGAAGGTCTTGTCCAGCCAAAACTGTTCTATGATTCTATGAGGCATATCCTTCTCGCCCACCCAATTATATCCAAGTACCAAGAACCTTCTTATGTGCCATGATCCTGATTTCACGCTCTGGAACACATCTCTCATCATTTCAAGCATCCTTGAAGGATCTTCACCCTACTAAGCCTCTCCCATCCATTTCACAAAAACTTTTCTCACTCTCATAAAACTTCAAACAGATTAAACCACAAAACTGATCACTTCTGTGTTCCAAGCATGATAAAAGAGGAATCCATCCTAAGTCTGTATGAAAAGAAGGTGTCACTGGAACAGCACTGGATTCATGAGGTCACTTTAGATGTTAGAAAACTGTGTCTAAAATATCATGGGTCCTCTTAAACTCCTTGGCAGTTGGAATTCCATTAAAAGAACATCATAAAGAGTTATATAAACCACCGCCTTCCAGATGGACTCTTCACAGAACATTAACTGAGCTCTTCTTGTAGGCTTTGGTAAGCTTTCCCCCATAATCTTTTACACACAGAAGAACTCCAGCTCAGGGAAACGAAGTCCTACTCTCTTCCACCCTGAAAAGAACAGGGGTGTTGGTTGACAGCTGGCTAAACAGGAGCTAGGAGGGTGCCCAGGGTGGTTGTAGAGTCTCCTTCTCTCGAGACGTTTAAAACCCACCTGGATGTGTTCCTGTGTGATTTGGTCTAGGTGATCCTGCTCTGGCAGGGAGATTGGACTAGATGATCTTTCGAGGTCCCTTCCAATCCCTAATGTTTGTGATTCTGTGAGAAATGCTCTTGCTACGATACCCACGGTTACAGGTCCACAGCAGATAAACGACCACTTACGGTTAGAGAGGACACAGGTAGTCATGAATGCATCACAGTCTGGAGGATGAACATTTGACACAGCTGGAACCAGGAGATGCTCTAGAGGGCTGATCAGCTGACTGCTTTAAAGGTATTTTTAATTGGAGGGGAAAAAATGTACAGACTTATGAGCACCATATTTAAAAAATACTAACAATTAAGAATGGCAGCAGCCATCGAAGGCTCAATCCACAGTTTAGGAACACACAACCCACACAAATATTCACAGAATCACTGAACATTAGGGTCTGGAAGGGACCTCAAAAGATCATCTAGTCCAATCCCCCTGTCAGAGCAGGATCACCTAGACCAAGCTGCACAGGATGAAGAGATGAGATGATCTCATCTCAAACCTCACACTGTAAAACCACAGGCAGATGCATATAAAATGCTGAGGAAATTAATAGCAATTATTTAATTAGCACCACTTTGCTTAAGCTTTTTTCAGCCTGATCAGGACCCCTTGCTTAAGGCCCAACAAGCAACTCGGTGGCCACAAGACTACCACTAGCAGTGTGCAAGTAACAGTACCCCACCTCATATTTCTGAAGCAACAGAACTAGCATCTGGCAATAAGGAGGATCCCAGTAGTTAGGAAGGGAAACACAATGAAACAATTGTCCAGGGAACAGCTTCAGAATTTCCTACGGTGCAGGAGCTCTGGCCAAGAAGGAAGAAATGCCTTCAGCTGAATTTCTATTAGCTGCAGTTTTCTTCCTGATGGAGACATGTTTGGAATTCTGGACAACATAAGTAAGTTTGACTGTTCAAAATCAATAATGTCAAGCTGACACTATAGAACAAAAACAAATGTTACCTTAATGGAAGGAAGGAAAGTTTAGGGAGAGGGAGGAAAGCTAGCAGGCACCTTGCCCAAAGATCTAAACAGCGGCTTTTGCAAAATCCTAAATTTAAAGGAAAGCAAAATCAAATACCCAGCAGCAGATGTACCTCATATGATAATCAATTACCTAATGTAAAATGCTTGAAATAAACGTGCTTAGTATGGATTATGTCAGCTCTTCAATTAGGAGTAAATTCACAGCCACTCCGAAAGCTTCTTTTAATTGTGTTCTTTGTGGCAAGTCCTGCTCCCCCGACGCTCATCATCAACCCACCTTATGCTATCAGTCCCCCAATGCTGAACCTGAGAAATCAATCTGCTAATGTATAATTTGTAAAGCTCCTCTGACTAACAAATGGATAATTGATTCTTTCACAAATGCTGCATCCCAATGGATACGAAGGGGATGAACAAGAAACCTAAGACTGGATTTCACTCCAGTTCTGTGAGAAATGCAATATTTACAAGCTAGGAATCTAAATGTCTTAATAGCTGCCTGTGAATTCATGCCTTTTAGCCACGGTTAGCAGGCAAGCAACACACATTAGGAGTGCAAAAAGCAAAGCAGTGTTCGATCACACTTACGGCAAAGCTCATTTTACTTCAAGATGTTCGTGTCGCTAATACGACTCCCCTTCAGCAGCATGTTCACCCACTCTTCCAAAAGATTTTGCAGAAACACGTGCATCTCACATGGTGCTTGTCCCACTTAGTTTTGACTCCAAAACACTGATGCCCAGAGTTGTCTTGTACAGAGGAATTACCTTCCAAAAAAAGCAACGGAACCCACTTCCTTTTCTTGCCCCAAGTGCCGCAGTGACACTTGCATATTTTCTGAGTTTTACTGAAATCACAGAATCGTAAAGGATGATGCTGTGTTACCTGTAACAAGGCCACAGCACAGACAAACCTATGTGCAGCTGTAAAAGTCACAGGCTAAGCTGTTCACCTCTGACTGCAACACGAGGAGTAAAATTTACAACCCTGCGATTTTCTTTTGATTAACTTTTTTACTAATATCCCTATCAAAGCAAAGTCCTTTCGTTCAACAGCACCGGCAGCCCAATTCTGAGACCTACGTGAGGACTCCTGCTCCAGTGCTTTTCCTATGATACTCTTGAACCTGTCACTCTCCCAGTGAAAAATGGGAGATTATATTGGTTAGAAGGAAAGGGAGGAGGGAAAGCCGGGGCGAGTGACAGGGTCTGGGACACACAACAATAACAACATTACCTTTCATTTTGTCTGCAGAAAGGCAGACCTTGCCTACAAAAAAACCAATCCCAACAGCTTGCCTAGAACTAAGGGAATGCGAGGACAAGGAATTACAGAATCAGAGTTTCTCATATATAGTCTGAGGAAGTGAGAGAGACCAACAGGCTGACAGTGATTTCAGCATTTTCCACATCGGTGAATCCCTTAATCTTGTTTGTCAACTACAGGGACTAAGAAAAAAACCTAAAATTAGCGAGGGATGTCCCTAAACCTGCAGTATTTGCTAGATAATCAGAAGGCTTGTCTGGGAATTATGAGACTGTTACTGAAAACAAATCCATCCTGAAAGCCTGTGCTGCTTCCCAGCAGAGTTTACCTGTTAGCTAATTCCCGACGGAGCCAAAGCAGAATATCTTTCCTATTAAAACACTAGTGTGTAAGGAGATCTCCTGGGAGCTCTGAGCCCAAGCAAGTTTCTTCTGTTTCCTCCTCTCCCCAGGTCCCCTTTGCCATTCAGTGTTAAACTGCAGGGCTTCAGCGATGGTGTGCCCTACCTCTGCTTTCCTGTCACTCTCAGGGTAATAAAGCCATGTGTGAGTACGAAGCACCATTCCCCATCGCCCGGCCACACAGACTGATGAAGTACATGAGGAGGGCTCAGGAAGGGCTGTGGGTGATGACTATATCCATCTTCCTAGATCAGGATGAGGAAGTTGATGAGGCCTTCTACAGGCAGCTGACAGCAGCCTCACAGCTACAGGCCCTGGTTCTGACAGGGAATTTTATCTACCCTCATATATGCTGGAAGACCTACTCCGCCAGCCATGCACAATCCAAGAGGTTTCTCCAGTGTACTGGTGACAACTTCCTGATGCAAATGGTAGAGGAACCCACTAGGAGAGGAGCACTGCTGGATCTTGTACTCACCAAGCAGTGTCTGGTTGAAGTAGTGAAGGTTGAGGGCAACTGGAACAGGCTGCCCAGGGAGGTTGTGGAGTCTGGTTCTCTAGAGACGTTTAAAACCCACCCGGCCATGCTCCTGTGGATCTTGCTGGGGCAGGGATGATCTTACTACATCCCTTCCAATTCCTAATGTTCTGTGATTCTGTGAAGAACCGACACAGCATGGGAGATCCCTGGGGCAAACTGGAGACTTACCTGACCAATTTCTCTGACTTTATACTTCCTGCAAGCATGATGAATTTGGAGAAGTCATCTCTGACCACTAACTTTCCATACAGGCTGCTTAATTATAAACTGGGATTTGAAGAACTATCTAAAAAAATGCATCCAAACCTCTGAGGATGAAACTTTCACAACTTGTTTCCCACAGAATGCCACCACCACCGCCATTAGGCTATTTACAAGGATTTTGTAGAAGTCTACTTCTACCCCATCTCTTGAGAAGCCACATTTCACAAACACTCTTCCTGCTTTGGGGAAGCACCATTGTCTTTGGACACCAACTTTGGAACTTCCTTTATTTGCAATTATATGATCCTGAAAACCCATCAGGGGTACTCGACAATGATCAAGAGAGGGTGCCTGGTTCTTGACAGGATCCTAAGAACATCTGCAAATCAAAAAGAATGGAAGAGAGTACTCACACAAGTAGAAGCTATGGATCACGAAGAGTGCAGTAACCACCTGTACGCAGCATGTCGCACTATGCCAAGTGACACAGGGACAGCGAAACGTGAAGAGTAATTGATCCTGAGCAACTTCCTCCAAGCCCTTACACACACAGAGGCTCTGTTTCAATATGGGTGAAGTGCAGGCATGATTCCTTACAACAGATTTTACTTGCAGTAGATCAACAAGGCAAATGAACAGATTCATTTGTTCATTCCTTTTTGCAGCTCACATTTGAAAGTTTGAATCTTCAAAACTGTTTGACTCTATGACCCTGGAGGTCCTTTCCAGCCATGATAATTTTTATGATTCTATGACCTGCAGCAACTACAGACTGTAACTAGCAGCCAGTTTAGGGTTCTGGTGGGGAACCTTCCAACATCAAAATACTGATGGTTGGAATTTCTGATACTCTTGTGTCTCTGTGTCCCAGAGCACTGACTGGAATCAGCCTCCTCAGCAACATCACAGCGAAGATGGCCAGCTTGAGAGTAGCTCTTTTTGTCAGCAGGCACTCTGAGGGGATTCACACAAGACTGGTGTTGTAGTAGTGTAGTTGTAGTGCTGTGTGGGTCCTTGTCTGGATCCCCACTCATCCCACCTGAGTCTGCATTAACCTCGTGGGCCAGAGATCCCGATCAAGAGCCCTTATCTAAAGCATCAGATACAAAGGGAGACACTCAACAACCTGCAGGCAGTGAAACAACTAACTTAGTTTGGGGAAGAAAGGCACCAAGACATTTTAATTCATTCCCACCCCCACACATTGGAGAAAAACCCCACAGAAGACGTCACCAAGGCAGGTAGAAGCAGGGGCAGATACTTTTTGACTCTTTAAACACAAACTTTACACTTTTATGCAGAAAAAACACACTTTAAACTGACAAAGTCTGCTCAGCTTTTAAAGCAGAACAACTGGTCAGACCTGGAGGGTCCACGTTGAGCATTCCATCAGGAGTCTAAGAAACAACTGCTATGCACACTGTCACATCTTTTAAAACTGTTAAGTCCTTTAGAAAGGAATCCTCACTAGATTTACAAAGGTCATTATCAACAGTATCTTACCCTCCATGGGAAAAATACTCTGGTCTGCCTTCATGCTTCGTTCCTCCTGTCGTGCCCCTGTTATGTCATTCTGTGTTTTTAATAGTGCTGCATGTTTATTGCTAATGGAAACCAAGGGCTGTAGCTCTATCATTAATGTCAACTTGTATAAAAAGCCATTGTCCTCCAGAATCCCGTTGCTTTGGACTTTCTAACTAGGAAAACATTTTCTAATGCAAATAATATTTTATTAATGCCAGCAGAATTCTGACAAGCGAGCTGCTGTTATTTGGTAGAAGCAAACGTAACTGCCTGCCTTCTGTACACAGGAAAATGCCATCCAGGTACAACATGCCACCAGAAAGGAACACAGCTCTAGGAATCAGCAGTACTGTCTAGTAATCAAATCATAGAATTATAGAACAACCATGGCTGGAAAGGACCCCCAGAATCATGAAGTCCAACCTTCACCCCAACATCTCCCTAACCCCTAGACCATGGCCCCAAGTGCTCTAGCTACTTGTTTGTTAAACACCTCCAGGGATGGTATCCTCCTGATATTTTTAAAGGTTGCTAGGGTTTAGGAAATGCACATCCGTGTTGCCAGTCTTTCGTGAAAAGACTTCATGAGAAGCTCCCTGAGACCAGCTGTTGCATTGCTGCCAATGAAAGTTCTAGGGCAAGGCTGCCAACACAAAGAGCATTTGGGGGTGGTTAGAGACAGATGTGGCACAATATGCATCAAGATGATTGGAGAAAGGAAGAAGGACTAGACACATCATTCTGGAAAAGCCCTCTGAGCTCATCAAGCACAGCCCAGGACCTAACATCACCACAGCGGTCAGACCAGAGCACTAAGGGCCACAGCCAACCTGTCCTTAAACATCTCTAGGGATGGGGACTCCACAACTGCTCTGGGCAGTCCATTCCAGGCTCTGAGCAGCCTTTCCATGAAGAAGGGCTTCTTAACATCAAACCTAACCCTCCCTTAGAAGCCCTTCCACATGACAAACCAGCTAATAAGCACAGGAACAGACAAACATCCTAAGATACTTTCTAAACCTAACATCCAAAAGGCTGGACTCAAAAGGTGATCAGAATCACTCCACAACTACTGTTAAACCCCCTGAATTTCCAAATCACCTGCCGTCAGAATGAAAAGAGAGACAGACAGAAGCAAAAGGAGGGCTGTTAAACTGGGTGTAAACATCCAAGCCTTAACACTAAAATTGCAAAGGGTGGCACTTCCCTCCAGTGTTTCCCACTGAGGCCAGAGCTAAGGGTTAACTTCAAGCACTTAAACCATAAGACTGCACCACCCACTTGGGTGGAAGGTTCCACTGAGGGAAATGAAACCTGTCCTCCGCAGAGACAATCGTTCCTACCAAAACCTTGTCTTTTACTTTGCAGTTTTGGAGAGGGGGTTTGTGGCAGCCTGCTTGGTTTTGTACAAAACACCAGATCTCAGCCTCAAACTGAACAGGCGCAGTGACACCCTGTAAACACGATCACGCCACTTCCCACATCTTCACGTCGCTTCACTTCGCTTCCCGACTAAAGTCTTCTTTCACAGTCTGACAGTGACACTGAAAATGATGTAGTTAAAGTAATAAACTGGGAATTTTAAGTAGCCTGTCAAAATAAATGACATTTACATCAGCTTAGTCTTAAATCCTCATGTAAGGTTCCACTCAAAGTAACTTCATTATACAATCATATGCTAAAAAGGTACCTTCCCCATTGGAAGATGCTGCATTATCTCACAGTGCTTTGTAGGCTTCTGCACAATATCCAGCAATGACATTTAGTGCCTAATAACAGCTGTTGCTTCGTTAGAAATAAGTTTTGATGGTTAGCAACTCAACTCTTTCAAAAGCAAGTCCAGTCAACAGAAACCCCAGGCGTTTGGTTTGCAACCTGATGAGTTACCAGGAGAACCAAGAGAATAGATAAGACCTGGTGATTCTGAGTTGCTGCCGCTCTGAACGAAACAAAAAAATAAATAGAAAATAATCAGGATCACAGAATGGTTTGGGTTGGAAGGACCTTAAAGGATAGAGAATCACAGAATGACTGAGGCTGGAAAAGCCCTCTGAGCTCATCCAGACCAGACCAGGACCTAACATCACCATGTCGGGCAGACCACAGTGTTAAGGGCCACAGTCAGGTTGTCCTTCCACACCTCCAGGGATGAAGACTCCATCACTGCCCTTGGCAGTCCATTCCAGGCTCTGACCACCCTTTCTGTGAGGAAGGGCTTCCTAACATCCAACCTAACTCTGCCCTGGTGCAGCTTCAGGCCCTGCCCTCTCATCCTGGTGCTAGTTGCCTGAGAGAAGAGATCAACTGCCACCTGACTACAACCTCCCTTCAGGATGTTGTAGTGAGAATGACCCTCCTGAGCCTTCTCTTCTCCAGGCTAAACACGCCCAGGTCCCTCAGCCTCTCCTCATCAATCTTTCCCTCCAGTCCCTTCCCCAGGCTCTTTGCTCCTCTGGATCCACTCCAGCCCCTCAAACTCTTTCCAGAGCTGACCACAAGACTCCAGGGGAGGCCTCCCCAGTGCCCAGTACAGGGGGAGAATCACTTACATAGTCGTACTGGCCATACTATTGTTGATACAGGCCAGGATGCCAGTGGCCTTCCAGGCCCCCTGGGCACCCTGCTGGCTCCTGTTCAGCCAGTTGTCAACCAGTACTGCCAGGTTCCTCTCTGCCTGGCTGCCCTCCAGCCACTCAGGTGATCTAGTTCCAACACCGCTGCCATGGCCCAGGACACCAGGTTGTCCAGAGCCCCACCCATCCTGGCCTTGAACACTTCCAGGGATGGAGCAGCCACAACATCTCCAGCTGACCTGTTCCAGCACCTCACCACCCTCACAGGGAGGGATTTCTTCCTAAAAATGCTACACAGTGTGAAGCAGTTAGAAAAGAATAAATGTTGAGGCCAAGGAAACACCTGGTAAAAGGAAATGCTTCAAGGAGCCTCTACTTCAGGGTTAATTACCTCTGAAATTTCTGTGGTCTTAAGCAGCTCACAGAAGTTGCTCGCTGAAAGGACTTCAATTTCTTTGCGCCAACAGAAGCTTAAAAAACTATTTACATTGTTTTCTAGGCTCACACATCACCACTGAAACACCTCCAATGCATTAAACATTTACATGTCCCCTTCTCAGAAAAGAGGTGACACCTCCCCTCCCCACAGAACATCACTGGCGCCAGCCAAGACTTCTTACTCTTTCTTCTCTAAGCTTGATGTTTATTAGAAGACCAGAATGGGGGCAGGTTTTCGTGCCCTCTGAAAGGTTTTTGATTTGTTACTTAACTAAACATGTTTGTACAGCTTTCTTCATATCTACAAGTCCTTAATCTGCAGGATGTCACTTGAAGCAATAATTATATTAATAAATTGTAGACAGTCTAAGAAGAAAAGAAAGATGGAGAGGCATTTGGAATTAACATGCTGTGAATCAGTCCTGCATCATCTTTTGTCAGTGGCATTAGCAGGCTTTTTCTTCCTCCTCCTCGTTGCCTTTTAGTAATAATTTTCCGTGCGTTTGACACATTTCATCTCACTCAATGCACTGAACCCTAATACAAGAGAACACCAGTTTGTCAAACACACGCTATGTGAGGATGCATATCACTTAATCTTAGGCAGCTGACACTGGCAAAGACAACCACACTAGCAAGAGCTAAAAACATGCCCAGCAAGGATGAAAGAGGGATAACGCAAGAGCACGAGAGTGTGGCTGCCCAGACACCGGCATCACCCAGAGCCCAAGTGCTGCAAATTCCTGTATTCCAATTCTCCCCAATTCTTTTAAAGGACACACTTCCACTCCTGTTGACAAGAGGAGTCATAAACCTTAAAAGATTTGTTGCCAACCTGGCACAGGATTCCACGTCAGGGATTTTAAGAGCAGGATGAGAGTAAGACTCTCTCAAAGTCCTTTTAGTTCTTTATGTTGTCCACGATAGTTTCACAGATGCCTTTGTGAACCCTTCTGATCAAGGCAGAGCACAGGACTTAAGCCTCTGCAACGCCAGGATCTGCAGTTAAAGATACCACATTGTGTTGCTGCTAAGGACAGACAAGCACTTTACAAGGAGAGAACTTNTTCACAGATGCCTTTGTGAACCCTTCTGATCAAGGCAGAGCACAGGACTTAAGCCTCTGCAGTTAAAGATACCACATTGTGTGGCTGCTAAGGACAGACAAGCACTTCACAAGGAGAGAACTTCTGGTGGACCATGAGCCAGCAATGTGCCTTGAGGCCAAGAGCATTCCTGGGGTGGATGAGAAGGGGGTGGTTAGCAGTTCAAGAGAGGTTCTACTCCCCGTCTGCTCTGCCCTGGTGAGACCACATCAGGAGTACTGTGTCCAGTTCTGGGCCCCTCAGTTCCAGGAGGACAGAGAACTGCTGAGTCCAGCCAGAGCCATAAAGAGTGGAGCATCTCCCTAATGATGAAAGGCTGAGGGAGCTGGGTCTCTCTAACTGGGATAGAAGGAGACTGAGGGGTGAGCTCATTAATGTTCATAAATATGTGAAGGGTGGGTGTCAGGAGGATGGAGCCAGGCTCTTCTAAGTGTCATCTAATGGTAGGATAAGGAGCAATGAGTGTCAGCTGGAACACAGGAGGTTCCACATCAATATGAGAGGGAACTTCTTCCTGATGAGGCTGCCCAGGGAGGTTGTGGAGTCTCCTTCTCTGGAGATGTTTAAAAGCCACCTGGATGTGTTCCTGTGCAAACTGGTCTAGATGGTCCTGCTGTGGCAGGGGGATTGGACTGGATGATCTTTCTAGGTCCCTTCCAACCCCTAGTGTTCTGTGATTTTGTGATTCTAGGGATGCCAGGCTTCACATCTGAGTGTTTCTTGCTGCACTTTGCAGTTCTGAACGCTAAATACAGTCCATCACCGACAAATCAGCAGCTATGGAGGTGATACAACGTACCTCTGAGTGTTCTCCCTCAAAGTTCAGAGGAGCTGGAGACATGATAAAAGTAATTAAGCAAATCCTCTGAGATCAGGTGCTATTTGTGTTCCACAACTTGTTTCCAATTCAGATGTGAACTGATATGGAAAACCAATTATTTATTAGAAAAACAAGATCTGTATTTCCACAACTTCTGAGCCCTTTGATATCCTTGAACGAGGTTACCCGGGAGCAGGAAATTGAGAGGGCTATGGAAGCAGTTCATTTCACATAGTGGCACTTGTTTGACTATCAGGATTTTTTAAGTGACCAGTGTGTGTTTTGTTTCTCTATTTACACATTTAACAGGCTCAGCTGTACAAAAAAAGTACTACATGGTTTTTTTTCAGTTCCCAGCTTGGTTCTAAAAAAAAAAAACAACAACCAAACACAACCCAGGAAAACACAGATAACAAGTCTAATGCAGAACAGTCCTTGAGTTGCATAACTGATTTCTCCCAGACAAAGGGCTTCACACTACTGTCCTCAGTGTTCATTTCTGCCATCTCTCAAGACAGAAAACATCTGCTGAAAAGATTCTTTCAGAAATGAAAGCAGCTCTAAGACACTCCCTGGGTACCCCATTTACTGCAATTAATTAAAAGCTTTCCGTGGGAGTATCGAGTACTCTGTAATCACAGAAACACAGAATCACAGAATGATTGAGGCTGGAAAAGCCCTCTGAGCTCACCTAGTCCAGCCCAGAACCTAACATCACCACATCAGCCAGATCAGGGCACTAAGGGCCACAGCCAGCCTGGTCTTCAACACCTCCAGGGACGGGCCTTCCACCACCTTCCAGGGCAACCCATTCCAGGCTAACCCATTCCAGGCTAACCCATTCCAGGCTAACCCATTCCAGGCTAACCCATTCCAGGCTCTCACCACTCTCATGGTGAAGAACTTCCTCCTCCCATCCAGTCTAAATCTACCCATCTCCAGCTTTGCTCCATTCCCTCTAGTCCTGTCCTTAGCTGACATCCTAAATAGTCCCTCCCCAGCCTTTTTGTAGGCCCCTTTCAGATACTGGAAGGCCACAATAAGGCCACCTGGGAGCCTCCTCTTCTCCAGACTGAACAGTCCCGCAGGGTCACTGTCAAGCTGAACAGTGCTACGTGGATCATCTCCTCCAAAGGCTGGACGTAGGAGCCTAGGCTTTGTCTGTGGCTTCCCCATCCCTTACACAAATGCATCATCAGGTTCTTTCCAAAAGTATAAACAAACGCTTTCACCCCTCCCGTGCAGATGCTGTGTCAGCTCTCAAACACACGTTCCCTCTGCAAACATGCCAACACCTTGTGATGGATCCTCTGACAAGTGCTGACACTGCTATGAAAGACCAATGCCTCGCTGCTACATTTGGTGACAACGTGAGGACAGAAATAATAAATTGTTAATTCTCTTCCTCCCTACCTTCCATGAAAGGCAGGAGATTTGAAAATGAAATATTAAAAATCTCAGAAACAAAATAAACAACTAGCTAAATGAGAAGGAACATTCTAGAACACAATTTTCAATTCAGCGTTTCATTAATCCTCTACTATCAGGAACCATGATATGGAAACAGTCTGCTTCTTCTCCTTCAATCAATACCATTCTCTTAGGAGTCCAAGCTTCAAAACATTCACATAAAATATTAGTGTTACATACTTGCAGAAGATAAACCGAAGCAGCAAGGAAATCAATCAATTTTCAATTATTTGTGGCAACTGGATAAGATGATGGCGTGCACAATAGTCACTTAATGAGCAGGATCATGCCTTATGGAAGCCATGGGTTACATGATGAATATTAGCCACTTACAACTGTAAATATGTATTTCCTCTTCTGTCTTCGTGAGGGAAGTTCACCTAAATGGAGATGTGCTCATCACAAAACCATCTGGCCTAACATTTGTGCAAGGACCATACACTGCCTCTCATGATACAGGAAGGAGTTCAGGTGGTCCTGCTCTGGCAGGAGGACTGGACTAGGGGATCTTTAGAGGTCCTTTCCCATCCCTAACGCACTGTGATACTGTGAGATGCACGAGTACAATCTCGGGTGTAACGGGGCCGTTAACTTATTTATGACTTTGTACAAGGCAGCAGCTTTCACACGTCAGCGGATGTGTCCCCAACGATGCCATACTTACAACATCAAACTTCTGCGTGATGTTCCCCTGGACATCAAGTAAGTAAACTTTGCCGTAATGCGTTCCCAGTGCCAAGAACTGTAAGAGAAAGAGACTGATTACATAAACATGAAGACAGCGCGACCAAAAATGATGCTAAATGAACTCCGCCGCGTTTATCGGATTAAAGATTAGCAGCACCAGAAGAAAAAACCCTCCACCTTCTACAGACAAAGGTTATTGTAACTGCACCTCCAGAACATAACAGGGCTTCAAGCCTGTATTACTGCGATAGTGTAAGTTAGCTGTCAGAATGAGTCATGAAGACCCTCACCCCCTCACAACTAATGGTGCGTCTGCGGTCCATACACGCCGCTTGATAGACTGTGGCAGCAAATTAAAAATGCAGCATCAAAGCGACAACTTACACAGCCCTGAAACAGCTCCTAGATCCTTCCCACAGCTTTGCTTCGATCCTAATTGTTTCCTCTGGGTGTTATTTTTAATTCTCCTTTGTTGTTACCATAAAAACAAAGCACCTGAACACAGCAAAGGTAAACCACTGGTAAAATACCGCTGGAATTCTGGGAGGTGTGTGATGGTGCATTTCAGCACGCAGATAACCACTGGGTTTGCTTCCCTACACGTACCAACACTCCTGCACTCTCAAGACAAACACACTTTACCTCAGCCACCTCGGGAATTTAATTCTAAAAGCCAGCAGCAAAATAACCTCCACATGAATACGCACTCCCACAAACTTCTTCCGATACAAAACAAGAGGGGAGCGCTTTCTGAGCGATCTGCTGTTAATTGAAGCATGTGAACTACACCTAAGGAGGAAAGAAAGAACCTGGGTACTACTCGATTTCTGACCGAGGTTTGTTGTATTACCCCCTCTCCTTTCAGCATCGCTCAAACAGTCCGGACTCCTCAATTCTCTGTATTTCACTGCATGTGACCATGCTTCATTGCAACCTATAATGAAATGCTCAAATTTACAGGCACTGCTAAGCGTGTCAGTCAGGCAGCACAATCTTTAAAAAAAATAACCTTACGGAAAGTCAAGGTTTAAAAGGATTTATCAGAATGGAATTGCTTAAAATGAAATTTCGGTCCAGGCACTTAAAATATGAAGCTACATTAAAAGGAGTCAAGAAAGGGAAAGAAGGGGTTCATTAGAAATTCATCCCTTGCAATGCCTTTCACTCCTGCAAGGTTGCCTTTTTTCAGGAAGAAAAAAAGTCCCCCGGGTAAAAAAATCAATACTGGTTAATAAAACATCAGGTGTGCAGACATAACTAGGTATGACTATTCCACCGCACAGGCCTGCCTGAATGCACCAGGTGCCATGGCGATTAGTCATCCAGCGCAGACAGCGAGCCGGCTCAAAATATCATGCTTTAGCACTGAAAAGGGAGAAAAAGAAATACAAAAATCGTCGTTCTGGGGGGGGAAATCAGTCTGAATAGCCAAGCTGGCTTTTCAAGGTTCTCAAAGTTAAAGCGCTTTAATCGGAGGGCTTTATTACACAGCGGTTCACGATGTTGCTAACGATGACTCTCCAGCAGGGCTTTTCCTGCTTGTGCAGGGAATAGAATCACTACGGATTGGAAGGGACCTCGAAAGATCATCCAGTCCAATCCCCCCGACACAGCAGGATCACCTAGGCCAAGTCACACAGGAACACATCCAGGTGGGTTTTAAACGTCTCCAGTGAAGGAGACTCCACAACCTCCCTGGGCAGCCTGTTCCAGTGCTCTGTTACCCTCCCTGTGAAGAATAAACTCAAATGAACAGAACAAGCCCTCACAAAACCTGCAACCCAGCTTCATTTTTCAGCTCTCTGTTGTAAGAGACCTATTCCTGAATGACTCTAGTACCTCGCTTCTAACAATATTGATTCTTCTCATAAATAGTGCTTTTAGTTTGCTGGAAAACTAAAAGTGCTGGGATGCTCGAACAGCTTTCCTCAACTGTCACCCTCTGTGACACTGCAGGCAAAGCTGTAAGTCTCCACAGCCTTGCAGTACAGAATCATAGCATGACCTGGGTTGGAAGGGACCTTAAAGATCATCCAGTTCCAACCCCCCAGCACAGGCAGGGACCCCTTCACTAGATCAGGGCCCCAGCCAGCTTGGCTTTGAACACTTCCAGGGATGGGGCAGCCACAACATGTCCAGGTACCTCCCCACCCTCACAAGAAATAATTCGTTCCTAACACCCAACCTCAAATCTCCCTCTTCAGCCCTTTGCTTTCAACATTTACCTGAGGCTCAGGGAACAGAAGGCAACGCAAACTGGCCACAGACCAGGAGGACAGGTTGCGCACCGATTTTCCAAATATCTGTGCAACTCTAAGTTGTCAAAACATTTTCAAAAGACTTATTGTTTTCATTCGCACAGTTAAAACACTAGCTTCATCCTAAAAGCCTCTTGAGCCACGGCAACCATCCTTTGAGTAAAAGAAACACAGCAGAAGTCAATCTAAAAATATAGCTGAGTAACAGTGAGAGATCCCTCAACAATAACTGCTAAGGAGCTGTTACTGGCTGTGAAAAATTATACATTCAGAAAGCAGTTATTACGTTTCACATGCTAACAGTTACCTGACAAATCATTACTTCACACTTTCAGATGCTTCCAACACGCCTCAGCATTTTAAAAAGTGTTCTTGAAAGGAGAAGACAACGCGGAAAATAACAAACAGTTGAGAAACAGGCAGAAGATAACAAAAGAGTTGTTTAAATCACTAAAGGAACATACAAGGTTCCCTCCTGGTGGGAAGAAAGGAATGATTCCTCGTAGAATTCCTTTACTTTGTATTGTCTATCACTTTCTCCCCTTCGCTCTCTTGTATGTCTCAAACTCTACCGGTATGAAAGCATTAAACTCCCTTCTCATAATATATTGAGTCAGGGAAGGAGAAGAGGGAAGTCTTAGTGTGATAAACCTGTCCTCCCCCCTAAAACAACCCCAACCAAAACCCAAACAACAAACTCAAACAAATATTAAAGGAATATTGGCATTATCATCTTCTCTGCATCAACAGGAACTCGGCTGTCTTCCATAGCTGAATATATAGTCATAGAATCATGGCTTAACAGGAGCTCCAGGATCACCAAGTCCAGCCCTCAGCCCAACATCTCCCTAACCCCTAGACCATGGCCTCAAGTGTTCTAGCTACTAGGTTTTTAAACACCTCCAGGAATGGGGACTCCACTACCTCCCTGGGCCACCTGTTCCAGTGTCAACCACTCTCTCAGGAAAGAACTTATCTCCAGGATTGAAACCAAACCTCCCCTGATGCAACATGAGGCCCTCACCCTATCAGTGGTAATTGCTAGGCTGGCCCCTGGCACGACGATGTAATTCAGGCTGTACAAAGAAGAACAGTACTTGCCAACTTCCTTCCCGAATACAGGAGAGTTGGGAGTATATCCCAAATCTAGCTCATAACACTGCCCATTGTAACAACTGTGTGGGCTTTTACCTGGTAGTTTATTCAAACATCCTATCTAACAAATCACTGCACCTTGAATTCTAACCTCATTTTCTAACTGAGACAGCGCAGATTGTTCCAATAAGGTTTCCCATGAATTTTACGTTACTGCTGGCTTGTTCTGCGCCTCTAGCTTTGGCAGCACTTCTAAACAGAAATATATGAGGCAATCCCATGCATTAATACATATTGAGAGGAGAAAGGACTGAGGACAGAAGGACCTGGGGGATGGTGGTGGAGCAGAAGTTGAATAGGAGCTGCCAGTGTGCCCAGAAATGCAACCATGTCCTGGGCTGCATCAAAAGAAGCAGTGACAGTCAGCCGAGGGGATTCTCTCCCTCTACTCTGCACTGGTGAGACCCCACCTGCAGTACTGGGTCCAGTTCTGCAGTCCCCAACATTAGAAGGTCAGAGAGGTCCTAGAACATGTCCAGAGGGAAGTAACTCAAATGACGACAGGGCTGTAGCACCTCCCCTCTGAGGACAGGCTGAGCAAGTTGGGGTTGCTCAGGCCAGAGAAGAGGAGGCTTTCGGGTGACCTTCTAGCAGCTTTCCAATCTCTGAAGGAGGCTACAAGAAAGCTAGGGGAGGGCTTCTGACATGGGTGCATAGCGAGAGAACAACAGGAAAGGGTTCCAGACTTGAAGAGGGGAGATTGAGGTTGGACATGAGGAACACATTCTTTCCTGTGAAGCTGCTGAGATGCTGGAGCAAGTTGCCCAAGAAGTTGTGGCTGCCCCATCCCTGGAAGCGTTGAAGGCCAGGTTGGCTGGGGTCCTGAGTAGCCTGATCTAGTGAAGGTGTCCCTGCCTGTGCAGAGGCTTTGGAACTGGATGATCTTTACAGTCCCTTCCAACCCTGGCCATCCTATGAGTCTATGACAGCAGTGCATTACAAGCACAGCAGAAGTTCTGTCTAGACCTCAACGTCACACGATACCTTTTCATGCACCGTCATGCAGCTGGCTGCATCCTTCTGCAGAATTTCTGTCACTCCGTTAGACAGACGTTCATACTTCAGCTTCGGTTCTTCTTCACTCTCATCTTCCTAAATTTTAAAAAGTTTAAAGAAAAGAGAGGAAGGGGGGGAAAAAAAAGAGCAAAGATCAGATTTAGAGATTTATTTTAAATAAAATCAAATTAAAAGACACTCCAAAACTATCACACAGCAACAGGTAAGATGGATTACTGCTATTTTTTAACAGCCATCACAATCAGAAGCCAAACTTCCACATTTTTATCACTGGAAAGGGCTTGGGTTGTGCTTTTTGGTAGTAGTTTCTCTTTTTACTCCTGGGTGCAAAGGAAGACTGTATAGCAGCATATCGCATCAGCTGTAAGCGGCACGTAGTCGATATTGAAGAAGCAGGAGAGAATGTTTGTGTGTACTTTGTTACAGAAGGTTAGTCATTCACAGCTTAGGAGAGAAACTATATAGGGGATGAGCATGGAGAAATGGATGGTGATAAAATCAGGTGTGCCACCATAGCCACAATTAACTCTAAGCTGAAGCATGCAGGGTACAAGAAACTTCAAGACCTTTAAAAGATGCTGCACCTCTGTAGGAAGGATAGAGGCAAGATGCTGTGAAGGAAAGTAGAAAGAATCCACTAGGAGTAAGTTAATTGTACAAATGACACCAATGGGTTTATGTTAAAAAAAAAACCCTGACAAAAATAACAAAAAAAGACTATAAATATATTCCTGTAAATCTGTCTGGGAAAAAGAAACAGACCTGGCATACAGCTATGGATCATCTACACCACCTGCAGGGCTAGAACTCCATGGCCAGCAGGAGTAGGGATGTAATTCTCCCCCTGTACTGGGCACTGGGGAGGCCTCCCCTCAAGTACTGGTGGCAGTGCTGGACCCCTCACTTCAAGAAAGACATTGAGGGACTGAAGCACGTCCAGAGGAGAAATGAGGTTGGGGAAGGAACTGGAGGGAAAGGCTGATGAGGAGAGGCTGAAGGAGCTGGGGCTGCTTAGCCTGGAGGAGACATGGGGGCACCTTCTCCCTCTCTGCAACTCCGTGAAGGGAGGTAGTACTCAGATGCAACTACCTGACAAGAGGTTGTAGAGAGGCGAGGGTTGGTCTCTTCTCACAAGGAACGAGTGACAGGACAAAAGGAAATGGCCTCCGGTTGCCCTAGGAGAGGTTTAGGTTTGCCTTGAGTAAAAACTTCTTCGTGGAAATGGCCATCAGGCCTTGGCACAGGCTGCCCAGAGAGGGGATTGAATCACCACCCCTGGTGTAGTTGTGAAGATCTGCAGCTTAGGGACAGGGTTTAGCTGAAGACAGTTGGATTCATGGTTGAACTTGATGATCTGAAAGGTCTTTTCCAACCTGAACAATTCTATAACATTTAACTGAGGAATCACTGCCTTTAGCATTCCAAAGGTTTATCAACAAGTGACAGCCTCTTTTTCTCCTGACTAACCAGACCCAACTCCCTCAGCAACTCCTCACAATGTTTGCTCTCCAAACCCTTCACCAACCCCTCCATCAGCAAAATGTCCTGCCATTTAGAATCACAGAATCATTAGGGATTGGAAGAGACCTCAAAAGATCACCTAGCCCAATCCCCGTGCAACAGCACACATTTACCACATGTGCTACCATCACACACAGGAGAATGTACAGATCCTCACACAAAACACATGAAACCCATATGGCCCTACAGAAACACCACTTAGCCTCAGGTTTATCTAAATATTTCTCAAAGTGAAGCCCTTTTAACACGTTATTTGAGAGTTTCATGACAGAATACAAACGAGATTAATGTGGGGATGTCAGCAGTCCATGATGCAGCAGCCTGAAGAGAGATGTCAAAACGTCCACCAAGAGACAATTTTATTCAGTAAATCTAACACTGAACAAAGTTGTTACTAGCCAGAATGACAATGTCAAATTACAGGGCTGGGTATCAATCAGCCAAATTCCTTGTGCCTGCAGATCCTTAATAAGTGACTACAGGGTAGAGGGAGGAGGTGAAGGCAAAGGAAGACACAGCCATGTGATGGAAGGAGGGCGTACGCAATTAATACATGACCGCATTTTACACGTTGCTTACAAAGACTACGCTTGAATCGCGTGGGTAATCATTGAGGAAATTCATAAAAGCAAACACTGAACTCCAGTCATCTAGTTTTTATACGATCCTACATGTTGCTGGAGCCTGGACATCCAATGTGCAACCAATGTGAAAAGCTAATTCTAGTCCCTCAAGTAGTTTGCATAAAAGCATTCAGCCATGGGCCATTAGATCAAGCTCGTGTGAATAACTTTTGCCTGTCTGATTTATGAGTGAAAACTAAGTCATTTTTCCTGCCTATGCACGTACAATAAAATAGAGACTTTCAAAAGCTGGGGCACCGAAGCATTCCACCAGGCTTCAAAAGTGAAAACAGAGTAAATACAATTAAAACTTGCAAACATTAGGCGCGAGGCTGCACCCATTTCACACCTTCTCCACAGCTCTCTCTTCTGCTAGGTAAAAGTCGAGCTGGAAGGTGAATTGAAATGGGGCTGTGAACAAAACAGACTGAAAAAGGTGATTTGTACAAGATGTCTCTACCAACTCACAGAATCACAGAACACTAGGGATTGGAAGGCACCTCGGAAGATCATCCAGTCCAATCCCCCCGCCAGAGCAGGACCACCTAGACCAAGTCGCACAGGAATATATCAGACCCTGATATATTCAATGATCTTTCATTCGCAGTGCTAGAGTTCAGCACTCCAAAGGTGTTCTCCTATCACAGAAAGCTTTTATGCAGCCTGAACTTTTCAAGTAAACACAAGTCAGTGTTAATAAAAAGCAAATCAATAATTTTTGTTAAATTTTAATAATCCTAGAAATGTACAAATAAAACCATCAGCTGCCTGAGTTGAGTTGACAGTTGGCTGCGTTTCTATGACAACCTGGAGGAATAGCGCAAGTCCTGACTCACAGCAAAGCTCAGATATAAACAGAGTGACATTTACCCCAGACTAGAAAACTCACAGCTTTCCCTTTAAGTGAAAAGAAAAAGAAGAAAAAAAAATCAATTGCTCAACTAACATGGATTTTTACTAAGTGTGTGGCACTTTTAATTAAAGACAAGTCCTTTAAACGTGTCCTAGAGGACTCCAAGCATTTGAAAATAAATTTTATAGCCCTGTTTCTTGTGCCACTGCTTCACACTTCTGTATTTTCTGCCTCAAAAAATCCAGACCAATCCCAACACCACTGAAATTTGAGATTCTTGGAGAAGAGATTAAGAGAAAAAGGAACATACACTGCACAGAACGTGTAAGGAGCTCCACACCGGGCAGCGTTAACGGTAAGGAGACTGAACGAGCTGATGGGAGGAAGCTATCTGCCTGGTGGTGTAAAACAGATGATGACCAGTTTCCAACCACAGACATGTTACTTTGAAGCCTTAATTCCATTTTAGTTTTCTACGTGCCTTTTCCTGCTGAAGCTATCAGTCAGATTGCTAAAAACACAGTGTAAGGAATCAGCAAAGAACAGGTCTCTGTAAACATTCCCCACCAGAAGCAGTTTCCAGTTGCATCACAGCCTCTAATTAACCAATAAGACCAACACAAACTCAGTCTACCACAAGCTCTTGCAAACTCCTGAACTGAAAATTCCTCTTTCCCACACCCAACACCTAGTAGGTCTGAAACTCACTGCTAACTCTTCCTCAGGAGCAGATTTACAAAACTGAGGAGAGCTGCAAATGTGCACTAAGGTCTCAAAAGGGCAGAGCCACCGCGAGGGATGCTCATCTGCCTCTCTGAACACAGGTTCACAACCTTCTTCAGATACTTTGCCCTGCATTTCCTCCCTTTGCCTGCAGGAACAGCTGCACTGGAATTGTGAGGACGTGAAAAAATAGAAGAACTGAAATCGGTCCTCGCGAAGAAAATTTGCAGGAGGAACCTGTGGGCAGTTCCCAGGGTGATTCCATTAGCCCACATTTGCTCCCGCAGCACAGGATCTGCCCACAGGACAGTCTGCCACATGAGCTACATGCTCTACTGACTGTGGATACTCTCATTACTTTAGGGGCACTGACAGCAAAGTGTCATCCTTCCCGCACCATTTGCCCTCCAAGTTTGTCAAAGCCTTTATGGAAATAAACGGTGCATACATTATGAGGCAGGTGCCCTGCTCGCTGCTGCACAGCTCTCATCCAGACCCAGCTACAATTCCAGTTACTAGAGCTTTACACCTGCAAATTTTGACGCTGCAAAGCGTCTGGCAGAGAGGGAACTGGTAGTACTGGTTGACAGCTGGCTGAACATGTGCCAGCACGGTTCCCAGGTGGCATGGAAAGCTTGTATCAGGAACAGTGTGGCCAGCAGGACTAGGGACATGATTCTCCCTCTGTACTGGGTGCTGGGAAGGCCTCACCTCAAGTACTCAGGGCAGCCCCTCATTTCAAGAAAGACATTGAGGGGCTGGAGCATGGTCCAGAGGAGGAACGAGGCTGGGGAAGGGACTGGAGGGAAAGGCTGATGAGGAGAGGCTGAGGGAGCTGGGTTTGCTTAGACTGGAGAAGAGGAGACTCAGTGGGGACCTTCTCCCTCTCTGCAACTCCTCTTTTTACAAACCCTGTAGTTTCTCTGCCCTGGAAGTACTGCTTCAGTTGAGGCACCCTTACGCAGCTGGGACAGCTTCTTCCGCCTGGTCTGGAGGGCAAGACAAGATACAGGTCAAGCAATTCTTTACTACAGGTCTGCTCACTGGGCTGCTCTGGGGTTTGGAATGATTTGGGGATGCTAAAGGATAAAAGCAACTCTGCTTAACATAAAGTTACATCCAATTGAGGTTGAAAGGGGTGGACTGTCTTCACAGCGCTAACCAATCGCACCTATAATCCAATAACCTAAAGCCAGCAGGGTAATGTGCAACACTTAAATCTCCAGGTAGTTATTTACTCAAATTATTTACTCAAATTCCTCCTGTTGCACTATCTGAGCTCTTCAGTGTTTGCCTCTCATAGCTCCCTTCTTGAAAGAAGCCACCCACAGCACAACCTATTGCCTGCAAGTCAGCAAAACCTCAGCCCAACTCAAGCTTCTTCTCACAACAACTGCAACCAAAACGGTTTTGAAAAATAATTAAAAGACTAATTATTACTGATAAAAATAGCTAGCAAATCACTGCACAAAATTCACATTTCCATTATTGAAAAAACAGCAGTGGATTGTTACCTTCAAGAGCCATTTAAAGCTCCTTGAAAAGATAACACCCAATTATGAGTTTTAAACTTCCAAACAGATGACAGAAGCATCGAATGTTAGTGGTTGGAAGGGACCTCTGGAGATCATCTAGTCCAACCCCACTCCAGTAGAAACCTGGCCATATCTGATTGTTAAAAGGACTCTTGTGTTTTAAATTGCTGCAAACAGCACAGCTTCCCCACTGTCCATTTCTAAGTCTTCCTCCGCCTTCTTTGAAAAGTGAAAAACAAATCCAAACAGAATGCAGAGAAAAGCTCTCTGTCCTCAGCCCTTCTGGCAGGTGTATCTGCTTGTGCTGAAGAAACAAGGAGCAGAGGGAGAACTATAGTAGAGGAATACTAACTACTACAAACCGAAGCTTCACCATCCTCATCCCCAGGATACGGTTTCCAGACTTGTGTTCCTGTCTCAATGAGAACCGGAGCATCTTTATGCTGTTTTCAGGACCAGGATCCAGACATAATTTTTCTCAATGCCATGAAAGATCTAGCACTAAAGGGATGCAAATAAAACAAAGAAATCAGACTGAGGCCTTTCAGCTCCAAATGCCAGTTCACTCGATAGCACACAAATTGGAACACGCTTTTATTGGTTTGTTTACTGTGTGGAATTTAAATATCGAGCTCCTCACCAGACCCTCTGGGGAGTAAAACTTACTGAGAGAACACAAACCTCTTTCCCTCCATTACTTCCATATTAAAAAAATTTGTTAAAATTTTCTGGTAGGAGCAAAGCAGAAGGAAAAACACCCACCAAAAGAAAAATCAGTTAGTTTAAGGATGAGAACAGCAAAGAGAATTTAATCCGCAAGTCATTAATTTCAAACCACCTAACACAATCGTGACTAGAAGATCAAAACACTCTGAAAGATTGTACAAGGGAGACATCGAGGCGCTGGAGCAGGTGCAGAGGAGGGCAACGAAGCTGGGGAAGGGCCTGGAGAATAAATCTGATGACAGATTGAGAGAGGTGGGGCTGTTTAGTGTGAGGAAGAGGAGGCTAAGAGGAGACCTCATTGCTCTGTACAATTATCTCAACAGGGATTGTAGACGTGTTGGTGCTGGTTTCTTCTCACAGGTCATTAGTGACAGAGCCAGAGGGAATGGTTCCAAGTTCTACCAGGGTAGGTTTCAATTGGAAAAAAATTCTTCGTGGAAAGAGTGGTCAGTCAGTGGAATGGGCTGCCCAGGCTGGTGGTTGCGTCCCCATCCCTGGATGAGTTTAAAAGATCCTTAGATGTAGTGTTGGGGGATCTTGTTTAAGGGTGAACTGTAGAGTAGAGTTGATGGTTAGACTTGATGATCCCAAGGGTCTTTTCCAACCTGGATGATTCTATGGGCCTGACTCTTAGCCTAAAGTTGGAAAAAACACAACTAAAAATAATCATCCCAACAGAGGGACAGGAAAGAAAGCCGTGGTAGGAAATTATGCATTTCAAGTGACAACCAGGCCAGTAACTTCAACAAAGATGCAAATTAATTGAGGTGGGCATGGAGGACATGTTATCTTTGTAAAAGATGCTACTACTCACTCAGCTTGTAGAATACTTCCAGGACGGTATGCAAGAGCACAGGCTGCTGTGATTTCAACCCTACACATACACACAGGTTTTGTAAGATTTAATGCAGTTTGAAGTAAGTGTTGCAATCACATGGAATAAATACTAAAAACCTACTCAGCCTTCCAGTCTGTAGGGGAATTAGTTTGTATCCAGCAACAAAAGGCATAAAGACTGACATTTCTAAACCACGAAAGCACCTTTGGGACTTAGGCTGCTGAAAATATTTCCCCCTGATTTTATGGTGAAAATAGAAGTGATGTTGGCTCAGGGAGGGAAGTGAATAACCTCTCATCCAGTTCCTTTGTGATTCCTCATAAGGCAAATCAGCAGCACTTTCCAGCACTGTGATGTAAAATTGGTAAATATGGATTAGGATGGTCAAATTTCACACAACAGCTTTCTGTTCTCTCCCTAGCATTTTCTGCAGGGATTTATTTAATGCCTTGACCTCTTTGGGAAAAAGCAGGCATCCACTGGGAGCAAGGAATTAAGATTATATGGCTGCCTGTGAATACGGATCAAAACGAGCTGCACTCACAGTATGAAGCCACATGCAGGAGAAAGGCAAAGCAGACAGAGTGTTTCATTCCTTCCCAAAACCATTACGGTGTCACACTACAATTGCAGAACACCAGTTGAGGATCCTCTCCCACAGGTTTGAAGGAGCTGGCCACCACACAAGTTGTGCGGCAGAAGGAACACAAACATGACGCACGGCACACTGAAAAACACCTTTACAACAAAAAGCAAGTGCACAGAACACTTGGGAATGGAAGGGACCTCGAAAGATCATCCAGTACAATCCCACTGCCAAGAGCAGGACCATCTAGACCAAGTTGCACAGGACCATGGCCAGGTGGATTTTGAACATCTCCAGAGAAGGAGACTCCACAACACCCCTGTGCAGCCCTTTCCAGTGCTCTGGCACCCTCACTGGGAAGAAGTTCCTTCTCATGTTGATGTGGAACCTCCTGCTTTCCAGTTTACACTCACTGCCCCCTGTCCTGTCATTGAATGACACTGAGCAGAGCCTGGCTCCATCCTCCTGACACCCACCTTTCACATATTTATCAACATTAATGAGGTCACCCCTCAGTCTCCTTTCTCCCAAGTTGAAAAGACCCAGCTCCATCAGCCTTTTCTCATCAGAGAGGTGTTCTAATCCCTTCATCATCATTGTATCTGTGCACTGCACTCCCTACAGCATTTCTGTGTCCTTCTGGAACAGAGAATATGACACAACATTCTACACGCAGTCTCATCAGGGCAGAGTAGAGAGGGAGGAGAACCTCTCTTGATTATCTAAACACCCCCTTTCTAAGTAGTTCTCATAGTACAATTTGGCTTCATCTCATCACCCACCAGCTTGTTTTATTTTAGCAGCAGTTCTGTGCATGACAGAGAAAACCAGAAAACGTTCAAGTCCACCTTACTATTCAAAAGCTCAGCCCACCGACACCAAGCGCAGAGGCAGCACAGGACAGGCTGTTTCATCTTCTGTGTCCAAACCCAATTCCAAGCACAGTTCAAATCTCAGTGAAACTACACAGCTCTACTTGTATTTTCCTTTTTGCTGAGTAAGGAACTTGGGCAAACATTTGTTTCCCCCGTGCACTCTACTCGAGCAGCGCGTTTCCAGCCTGTGATGTACTGATCTGAAAACCCCACGGTGCAGTTCGGGAAGCAGCAGTTTTTAAAGTTCACCCACTCACTAGCGTAGAAGAGGCGGAGGGTAAACAGCTGCATTTCCACACTCCTTTCCTTTTTCCAGCCCAGAGCACTAGTCCACCCTGATAAACACATGCAGCATTTTGGAAAAGCCACCCCTGCATCCTCTGGCTTGGCAATTGCATTTAATTGATGTCACACGCGCAGCAGCATCCTCGCTCTTTATGTATTCCACGACACCCAGACAGAGCTGGCACTTGTGGTTAATATTAATAGCTCATTAAATGAAGTATCTAATTTTCACTCGAACCCAGAAGATATTAAAAGAACATGGCAATAACCCATTTCTCCTGCAAGTCAATCCTCTAACCATGTATATTATGTTAGTTACCAGTCGCTGCAAACTTGTTTTTCAAATTAACGTATGAAAAGACTCCATTTAAACTTCAATAAATAATTTACTCTGCTCATCCTACTGACTCAAATTGATAAATTATTTGCGTGATACATTTTCTCATTAATAAGGGGGATAACTTTCTATTTAGAATTTATATATCTTTTAGTTTCATTCTCCACATTTAAAAGGCCAATTTCACTTAAAGCCACGCAGGGAAAAGCAATCTCTCCTCTGATTGCTCAGGTATGTGAAACTTAATATGCTTTTGGAGCACTTTTCCCCCCATTTTATGGCTTTAAAACAACTGGAAGAGGAAAATGGCAACCTAGGGCAGGGCTATTCAATAATAAGGAAACAAGAAGCATGATGCAACTAAGTACTTTGCCAAAGGTCAAGCAGGAGACAGGGAAAGGCCAGCTGGACCGAGGTAGCCCACTCTGCTTTTCAGCCATCCAGTTTTGTTGCAGTGGTGAAAAGCTACTGGCCACAGAAGAGCTCACCTCTTCCAGCCCAGTGCTCCACACCCCATGTTAAGAGAAAAGTTTGATGGAAACAGAGGATGACAAGGAGCCTTTTTTACCAGATGCTTTTTAGCAGATGCTTTATTTACTTGAAATGATTTAATTGCTGTGACCGAATCCAGACCAAATCTACAAAACTTAAGATCTGTGGTGCACTGAAAAGAGAAAGAAAACATCAAGGCTTTTCAGTAGGCTCTTTTTAAGGCTCAGATGTTCCTGTTCTGATCAGTTTTCAAAACCTTAAAGAACAAAACCACTATGAATGTCTGGTGTGGGTGCAGAAGTGAGGAATATTTCTAAACCAACATAAACCAAGCTCTGGGTTAACCAAGAATTTGCAGAATAACAGAATCACTCTGGCTGGAAAAGATCCCTAAACCGCATCCCTCAAAACCTCATCCAAACCATCTTCAAACACATCCAGGGATGGCGACTCAACCACCTCCCTGGGAAGGCCATCCCAGTGCCTGACCACCCTGCCTGGGAAAAAATTCTTCCTAATGTCAAGTCTAACCCTCCCCTGTTGTAGCTTGAACCCATTCCCTCTGACTCTATCACTAATTGCTTGTGAGAAGAGACCAGCACCAACCTCTCCACAACATCCTTTCAGGTAGTTGTAGAGAGCAATGAGGTCTCTCCTCTCAGCCTCCTCTTCCTCAAACTAAAGAGCCCCAGCTCTTTCAGTCTTTCTTCATCATATTTATTCTCCAGGCCCTTGACCAGCTTACTTGCCCTCCTCTGCACCTGCTCCAGCACCTCCACATCTCTTTTGTATTAAGCAGCCCAAAACTGGACACAATACTCAAGATGTGGCCTCACCAGTGCTGAAAACAGTGGGATGATAAGCTCCCTACTCCTGCTGGCCACCTCAATACGAGCCAGGATACCACTGGCCTTCTTGACCACAGCAGCTGCACTGGTTATATGATTCCAGAAGGATATGCATCATAGAACCATAGAACAGTTTTGGCTGGAAGACACCTTCAAGATCATCCAGTCCAACCTTTTCCTAGCCCTATCAGCACCACTAAACTCTGTCTACACCAATCACAGTGTCTACCCTTCTCTTAAACACCTCCAAGGATGGGGACTCAACCCAATCAGCTCATAGCCCCAGCAGTGAGTCATAAAGAAACAGCAATAACAATAAACAAATTCCGGGGTGAAAATTTGTTTTAACTTCCTCACCGAGCAGGAAGGTGCCAGGTTTCGATATCTGATGATTTAATCTTATCATACCTCGCACTCACAACTGGGCTTGAAACCCTCTTTACTCCATTTTCTGAGGGGGTGGGACAGGACAGGGTGAGGTATGCAGGCAAGAAAAAGTCAGAGCACAGTTAACTTGTACATAGCATCTGAGGTTGAGACAGAAGCTGCAGGTCCTGGGACCCTGTGGCACTGCTCCACTTCTCTGCCATGCACAAGTCACCTGAAATAACTGAATTATGCAGATCAGCAGTTTTCCAGGGTACAATGAGTCCTTTTCTTCAGTACAAATTAAGTCTCCACATGAATGTTTTGTGCGCTACAAATACAGTGAAAGCACAACTAAGATTCACCTGCTATCACAAGATTTCATGTGGAAATGATTTAAATCACTCCAAACAGACCATTATTTGTCAGAGACAAAAACAGTTGCTTCCAAGGTAAGGCACACAAAATCTTTGTAACGGCAAGTCCACTACAGCTTTGCAGCCTAGGAACTGCTTTCACTTAGATACATAAAACACTCTGTGGAGGTAATACCCTGCTGCTCTGTGTCATCTCTTCTTGCTGGTGGCCACCACTGAAGCTGCTCAACCACCCTTATTTCTTTCTTCCTATGTGGCCATCTTTGACTATGATGAAGTCAAGGATCTCTTCCCAGATCTCTCATGGCTCCTTCCTTGATAGGAGGTTTGGAGTTCAGACATTGTTGTTCAGCCACAAAAGTCTGGAACCCTTCACCCCTTGTCCTCAGCCCCCTCTTTTGAGCATCATCAAGGTGGTCAGAACCCTCCAGAACATGAAACAATTTTTGACAAAACACCTCAAGTATAGGGATTTCACAGAACAAGATTAAATGTAGGCTGTGAAGTTATTTTAATAACACAGTAATTACCCAAACGTAGCAGCACTGCATACATAATGATGCTGACAATTACATTTTCATTCAATCAAAACACAAGTGCAGCTACTAGAATCTGTCTCCCAACGTAATTCATTTCACTATCGGGGCAACTGTGGTGGTGGTCACGTTTCTTTAACTATAAAGAAGTTTCTATTAGCAAGAATCAGCTCCTTTTTAATAATTTAAGCACAGATTAACATTCGTCACAGCAGCAAAACCTGTAAAACCAACCAGCAAGGCAGTGTCTTCCCCCCCCCGTACTGACAAAGAACTAGCACTGACAGACTCAAGCATGAAGCACTTCAAGCAGACATACCTCAGATTCATCTGTTGATTCCTCAATAGACCTTGTTTCCTGGAAACAACACAAAGAACAAAGGGGAAATTAGCTAAGTGCAGACATAACGCAGCAGTGTTCCCCTTTCTGAAGTATTTTTCAAGCTGTGATTAAGAAACGGACAAAGAGAAAGCAAACATTCCATCCTTTCCATGTCTGACAGGGCACTGGAACGGGCTCTCCAGGGGGGTTGTGGAGTTTCCTTCTATGGAGGCATTTAAAACCCACCTGGACATGTTCCTGTGTGCCTTGATCTAGAAGACCCTGCTGTGGCAGGGGACTGGACTAGATGATCTTTCTAGATTTGGTATTTAGTTCTCAACAGGCCTATTTTCAACTTAAACAATTCAAACAATTTTGGTTAAAAATTCAGCGCTTTAAGACTTTCTCTTTTCCATTCCATCTCAGTGCGAAGCCACATGGCTTTGCCTTGCTTTGGAAGCACTGTGCCTTTTAAGCATCTCTCCGACAAGACAAGGACTCTTTCCGTCCTACCAAATAAATTCTTCAGTCAACTCCTGCTAATCTCTCACCTGTCCACCGAGCAAACCTGCTGACACACCACCTCCTCAAAGAGGTCAGCAAAATGATGATTTACTTAACGTATTTATCGTTATCAATAGCAATAAAAGGTTACAACTAATACGCAGACAGCGAATGTAAGCATTTTAACAACAAAATATGATAGAAAGAAAGAACGAGCAAGGGAGAAGGCAGCAGCTCAAATCTTATGCAGTAGTGTTTGGACAGCAAGATGAAGAGCTACAGCATTTCACCAGAGAAGGAAAAAAGAAAGAAGAAGTTGCCAACAGTTTAAAGAGGAATGGAGAGGGAAGAAAATTTAACGCGCTGACAAGTGGTGGCACTTTGAATTTGTCATGTGTCTTTACATTTTGGGTTTATATAATGCTCTGTCACCTCTAAGCAAAAAGCAAATGCCTCATATGCACTGGTCAAGGTTCTCCTTCAACCAGCATCAAAACAGATGGGGAAGATGAGCAGCAATCTCACAGGCTACCTGAAACTAAGGGCAAGGTATTACCACAGAATCACTACATGGTTTAGGTGGGAAGAGACCTTAAAGACCATCTAGTTCCAATCCTCCTGCCATAAGCAAGGGCACCTGCCACCAGACCAGGTTGCCCAGAGCTCCATCCATCCTGGCCTTGAACACTTCCAGGGGTGGAGCAGCCACAACCTCCCTGGGCAACCAGTTCCACTGCCTCTGCACCCTCATAATTCTTCCTATAATGTTTGCCACCTATTTCCTCCAGTTTACTCCCAGTCAACATCCCACAGAAGGGTTATCTGTGTAGCCAACACTTGTGCACAAATTGGGAAACTGCAAGTAGAAAGAACATGGGGGAGATGGAGTAACAACCTAGCAACACGTTACATTTCAGCCTGACTGCTTGTCCACCCGTCTCATGATCTCTACTCACAAGATGCATCAGGAAACAATCGTGTAACACATGTAACTGCGTATAATCTCTGTGTATCGTGAATTTTCTTTAACAATAACCACACAGGGACAGAACCAAAATACTGAGGTGGAACAGCGACAGCCTCCAGGACTAGAAGTTTGCCAGAAGGCAAAAAGTCCAGTGCAAAATGTTACCAGATTCCTAATCAAAACAAAAGCCTTAGTCTCCTGAATACCAGGAGTTGTCTACTCAGCTTCTTCACAATTCAGAAATAGAAGTCCTACCATTTTGATATTTTGATGTAATTTACATAGTTGGTAACAACAGGAGAGTCTGTTTAATAATAACAACTACAATAGGACTTTCTCCCAAATGAAATAGGCAGCTACGGCACGTGACATTTTGGCTGGTACACAGGACAGTTGCCGGCGCAGCTACATCACTTAAACTTCCCCCACCACCTCAGTTCTAATTGGTTTGGCAGTTCAGGAGAACACAAACGTAAAGAAAGCCACGCTGACTTTTAGAACCAGCTCACTACCTAACACTACACAGACAGACTCACAGACCTGGAGGGTGGAGTAACAACCTGCTGGCTGCTACAGCACCTGATCTTTACAGTAACCTGAGTCACTTAACAAAGATTAAACTGGGTGGCAAATCATCACATGCAAGGACCACAAAATCAGGGCACAAGAGAGGCCAATCTGAATAATCAATCTGTGTGAACCAAGGAAAGTAATCACAGAAACAAAATATTAGGGGTTGGAAGGGATCTCCAAAGATCATTGAGCCCAACCCTCCTGTCAGAGCAGGACCAGAACTAGGGTAGATCACTCAAATTCATCCAGACAGGGCTACAACGTCTCTGGAGGAGACTTCACAGCCTCTCTGGGGAGCCTGTTCCAGGCCTCTGTAACCCTCATAGTGAATAAGTTCTTCCTCATGGTGAGGTGGACTATCCTGTGCTCAAGCTGGAATTCACTGCCTCTCATCCTATCGCAGGGCAGAAGTGAAGAGGTAGTTCCTGCTTTCTTGATGCCCAGCCCTCATGTACTGACAGACATTAATGAGATCCCCCTCAGCCTTCTCCTCTTCAGCCTAAAAAGCTTCAGATGTGTCAGCCTTTCCTCATAACACAGCTGTTCCAGTCCCTTCATCACCTCGTAGCTCTCCCTTGGACTCTTTCAAATACATCCCTGTCTTTCTTGCACTGGGGAGCCCAGAATTGGACACAATACTCCACCAGGACAGAGCAGAGTAGGAGGAGAACCTCCCTCGGTCTGCTGGACACACTCTTCTCAATGCACTCCAGGACACCGATAACCTGTTTTGATTTGATCCCTCCTGTATTCACAAGCCACTGCATCTGGAGCTACTCAATTTCATAGCCACCATACAAACTCAGGCAAACACTTCACGGCCTTTATGTTCTACTGCAGAAAACAACATGCAAAAAATTCAGAGGAAACCTTGGCTTAGGAAAGAAATGCAGAAACTGTGTCTGCTACCTTCACAGAACTTAGCTGAAGGTGCTTACAACAGACACTTACCCACCTACCAGACACTTTGCTGGCAACTTACTAGGAAAAGTTTTTTGCCCAAATTCTCCCGCTTGTGCTGGCAAACTGGAAGAATAAACTGCAGTTATGTCTACCCTGGGGTTCTATGATGTTCCTCTTCCTCCAAATGCATTAACTGAAGGGATTATCCCCCACTGCTACTTTTTAGTAGCCTTGTAACTGTGAAATAGAAGCCTCTCAATAGAGATTTGCAGACAACCAGAATCACAAACCACACAGAAACAGCTGTCCCTGGCTCTAGAGGGGAAATGAGCAGAACATCTCAGCAAGCTAGCAAATGCTGCTGCTCAAGTAGCCTAAGAATGGAGAAAAGGAACAGATGAAGAAACCACAGAAACATTAATTGATCTCTCAGCAGACCCACTATAACTTCTCAAGCTGGCTTTGCAATAGGATGGATATAGGGTTTTCTGTTCCCTGCCTTCACAAGCATCAGATGTGACAGCACATTCCCACTCTATGTTTAGGCCTGTAACTTAAAGCAGCTGGAAGGGGCAAGCCAGGAAACCTGGGTTCCACAAAACCTATATGCATATCACACACATCCCTTTCACCAATGGTGTGCACAGTCTCTGAAGGAACCAGGCAGAAACAAATAAGGTAACTTTCCAACCACACTCCCAGAAAGCACTGACTCTTACATTAGGGCAGGAAAGACTTGCCAAAACTGGTTTTATCCTGAGAATCCTTTCAAATGCTGCAGTTCATTCACCAAGGTAGGGGATGAAGCCTCCTCAGAAGAAGCTAGCAGGGAAGTTGGAAACCAGATGCCAAAATCCAACTACAGCAAAGTCCCTTGAGGTAATTCTAAGGTTCTCCCACCTTCAGGTACTCAAGGCAGACAAACATCCCACAGTTTGGCTCTGAGAGAAACTCTTGGCTCAGCAAAGAAACATTGAGAAAACATCTGAAAAAAAAAACCCTGAATTCCTTTTCTTGCTTTTACTTTGTCTAGAGAATGACAAAGTATTATAGAATAGTTTAGTCTGGAGAAGACCTTCACGATAGTAGAGTCCAACTATAAGCCCAAGAATCCCAACCCCAATGCTCCAGATCTCCCCAGCTGTGAAACACATCCAGGGATGGCAATTCAACTCCTTCCCTGGGCAGCCTGTTCCAAGGCTTCAGGACCCTTTTCATGGAGAAATTTTACTTAATGCCCAACCTAAACTTCTCCTGGTTTAATTTGAGGCCATTTCATCTCATCCCATCACTCCTTTCAAGGAAACCAACCCCCACCTCTCTACACCCCCTCTTCAGACAGTTGTTGAGAGCAATAAGGTCGCCCCCCAGCCTCCATCTCTCTCAGACAAACCAGGCCCAGCTCCCTCAGCTGCTCCTCATAAGACTTGTTCAACAGACAAGGCTTTTGGACCTCCTCCAGCCCCTCAGGGTCTTGTATTGAGGTGCCCCAAACCGAACACAGGTGCGGTGCTTGGGGGCGGGAGGAGGAGGGGACTTGGGGAGGTGCCACTTCAGAGAACCAGGGGTCAGAGACAGCAAACTCCTCACACCTTGTCTCAGGAGAAGACTCCTCTCTGTCGGGATTAACTTAGTAAAGGCCACCTTCCCAACCAGTGCTGACCCTGGCTCTATAGGGGCACCGGCTGCGTTCCTCATCCTCCCTCCCGCACGGGGCATCATCTAAACCGCGGTGCTGGTTTGGACAGGACGCAGCCTCGGGCAGCCCCACGGGCCCCGCCTCGCCGGCCTCCCCGTCCCCCCCAGCACAGCCCAGGCTGCGACCCCCTCGCGGGGCTGCCAGCACCCCTCCCCCACTGCCCAGCCGCTGCCGCGCGGCCGCGTTCCCGCCTTTTCCCCTCCGCGGGCCGGCGCCCTCCCAGCTCTACCTTCTCCTCGGCTTCCGCCATGTCGCGGCCGGGAAGTCATGTGAGGGGCGGGAAGGGAGGAGGCCCCTGGGAAATGTAGTTTCGGCGGGATGGAGAGGAGGGGGAAGGGTGTTTTCCTCCTTTTATTGTTCTTTTTTATTTGTCTTCCCTTTATTTTGCTTTTGGGGTTGATGGGGCTGGTGGTGCTGCCTGACAACCGACATCCAGAGCACAGGGGACCACACATCGCGCTTGGCTGTTCCCTCTGCCCCCTGAAGCTTCAAGTAAGACCCCTTTTAAAGCTGGATTTCTTACTCCCTGTCGGAGACCTGCCCACACCCAGTGGCGACGGGCCTGACGGCGGCCGCCATGGCCAATGACGAGGTGGCCTCTGGAGGCCCCCTCAAAGGTGGCTGAAGCTGTGAGTCACTTGTGTCCCTGCCTTTCACGGCAGGGTCATTGAATCGTTAAGGTTGGAAAGGATCTCCAAGATCATGAAGCCCAACCTGCCCACAGAACCGTGTCCCAGGTGCCATGTTTACCTGGGTTTTGAACATCTCCAGTGATGGTGGCTCCACCACTCCCTGGGCAGCCTGTTCTGAGGCTTCATCGCTCAGTAAATAATATTTTATTAATATCCAATCTAAACCTGCTACTTGAGACCATCTCTTGTCCTACAGCCAGTTACTGGGGAGAAGAGACCAACACATGCTGAACTGCTGGTTCTCGTGGGCAAGGCCTGTGTGAGCAGCACTGGGACAAGCACAACCCCGGCTTCCATTAGATCCTCTGCTGAGACGTGGCAGCCTCTCTCCTTTCTCTTTCCTTTCTACTCAAAATGTGAGCATTGCCCCCATGCTTCAGTGTAAGGAGAAGGGTTTTGGAAAGCCTAGATATCCATTGACAATTCCAGGAGCTGCTGCATTTTCTCTTCCAAAACTTTTAAACAAGACTTGAATGCTTTGTTTGCACCCAAATTGTTCTATTTTTCTTAAAAATACAAACCATTATCACTTGGCCTTAGCCATTGGATGTAATCCATATCTCAGATCGAGCTGCACTCTTTGTGTACCCAGTCTACTCTTAGGATTAAAGCCAAGAACTGAAAAATGCACCGGGCAGTTTTGGCAGTGAAAGAGAAGTCTTAGAATATTATACTGGAAGGCCCCAAGGCCATGCAATTAAAGTAATCTGCAAAGGGCATTACCTTGGATTTGAAAATCATTTATATCGTTATTATACCTTCAGAAATAAAAAAGCTGCAAAGAGAGAGAACTGTCCTTTAAAATCACACTGAGAGGTTGGCATTGGGGTGAGAGCAAGCTGTCAGAGTCAGCACCGTTGGCACCAGAACGCTGGGATATAACCATCATGAGTACATTTAATTTGCAAATGACATAAGAAACCCTCCTTTTTTGGTCTGTTTGGAGATGCCTATGGACTGTCAGGGCGTTGTGACAAAGGAGTGTGTCAATGTCATCCTGACCATGTAAAGCAAGAGATATCTACAGAGAAGGAGATGTTTGGCTGCCACTGTACAAAATACTGTTGAGCCCTGACCTGGGTATATCGGTAAATTTAAAATCGCCTCTGTTGCAGAAAAGATTAATTCAGACCAGAAAGGGGCAAAAGACCTGTAAAAGGATCACAGAAATTGTGGAGAAGACTCGAAAAAAGAAGGACTTGGCTTCTTCAGTCTAGAAATAAAGACAAGCTGGAGAGGAAGAAGAGCTACTAAAGTAAAAGGTATGAGATCAAATAGGTGTCAGCTATTTTCAGTGTATTTAGGCTGGAAGTGGGAAGGAGAATCCCATGTGTCAGACACATGTGGTCCTCAGACAAAGCTTGCTGGCAAGAAATTTAGTTGATTTCAAGATAAGGCTCGATAAACTGATATAAGGGACTCTAAGAGATGTTTGCTGACAACTGTGTTACTTACCCAGAGTCCCATTCTCCCTTTCTTGAACATTAATCGTGTTCAAATGAATCCTTAATTGTGTTCAAATGAATGAAAAACAAATGCTGTTGTGGTCAGTGGGACCAGGATCTGTCCTGTAATATGTAATGCACCAGCTCTGTTATCTGGTACTTGATGATTATGTATATCAAGTGGAAGGAAACTTTGCCAAGTAAGTTTTATTCTCCCACTTTCAGAGGAAAAAACCCACAACCGTGCAGGGAGTTTGGGTTTCAGGGTTGGTTTGGTTTACTTTTTCCTCTACAGAGACATTTTGTGGCACTTTTTAAACTGGAATGAACATTAATAACTGACTTTATAAATGCCAAGAAAAACAGAGTGTAAGGGAAAGGATGGCAGGTCTTGTAAATGTTGCTGTTCTCAGAGCTAACGGGCCCATTTGTTACAAGCAGCCAGCAAGTGACAGCTGTTCCTGTTTTCATTGCACATGTATTACGTGGCATAGACAAAGTGATTTACATGCAGCGTGCTACTTATTTCTGGCAGAAACACACATAGCTATTTATTTGTCTTGTTTACACTTAATGTCTGAATTCTGCCTGCCACAATTAGAGGTTTTTATTCTGTCAGGGAAACTTTATATCTTGGCATCTGATTCTGCCACCGTCCAGAAAGAAAAAATTATGTCAATGGGTTGTAAAATGTTTCAGCACCTCCTGCAGAATGCTCGTCACTGGGCTTGGGAACATCCCTGTCAACCTTTGGAGTGGAAAAGAAAAATTTGCTGCCTATGGGAAGTGAATGTCCTCTCCTAAACCTAAAAACTTCTCTTTCACTATCTGCCAGTTTGGAGATGTGGAGTTTGGGCCTGTTGTGCAAAGTGGAAGAGGCTTGAGATTCCTGGTGAGATTATGAATGCTTTGAAGTTACGGTAGAGTGTTTTAGCTCAGGTCCATCTCAAGTAATAGGCTGGCTCTACTGTATCACTTAGCTTTTACTACTTCATCCAGAAGAGCACTCTTCATAGGCATTTTTAAAGAATTAACTGTACCATGATGTTTTGAATGTCCATAGTGCCTACTGTAATGCAGAGCTTTGAGCCAATGGGAATTCTGTAGGATGCTCCTAACAGGATGTGACAACTTTGTAAAATTCAGCCTGTCAGGTGTTTCTAATTTATCTTTTGACACAGAAATCAGAAGTGTCTTTTAAACTTGGACCTTGACAAACATTGAGATTGCTCGAATTTTTATCTCTCGCTTTCACAAACTATTTCCTTTACTACAGTGAAGCGTCACGAGTAGCCAGTATCCATTCCATTTGGTAGAGATGTTGTAGTCCAGTCTCCAAGATCTCTCTGTTGGGTGGTCAGGCACTTGAACAGGCTTCCCAGGGAGATGGTTGAGTCACCATCCCTGGATGTGTTTAAAGATCATTTGGATGAGGTGTTGAAGTGATGTGGTTTAGGGGTGAACTTATAAGGTAGGGTAGATGGTTGGACTCGATGATCCCAGGGGTCATTTCCAACCAGAGTGATTCTGTGATTCAAAGACTGCTTCATCCAACAAAATATTCAGCTGGGTTTTCTCACTCTCACTTACCCAGTAAAAAAGTAAAGTGAAGTTGTCTGCAAGTTAATAGCATTTAAAACCACTGTGCTGGATAAAACAGAGCTAATATTGTTGTCAGAACAACAGAAGTTCAAAGGCTTTCCTCTTTCTGTTTATGTGCTTGTAAAAATAAACTTACAAAGGCTTTTCTTTTTTTCCTTCCCTTACTATCAAAGAACTATTTCTGTGGAGATACTTCTAATTTGTACCACAGCTTCCACAAATATCATCTTGCTTACATTCACAAAGTTGGTGCTTTACAAAAGAACCTGTTTCATCTGCTAGCATTACAGACTCGAGGGGACACCTCATCACTCTCTCCAACTCCCTGAAGGGAGAATATAGTCAGATGGGAGTCAGGTTCTTTTCCTAGGCAACTAGTGCAGGATGAGAGGATTGGGCCTGAAGCTCCCTCAAGGGGAGGGTTAGGTTGGATGGCAGGAAGCCCTTCCTCCTGGAAAGGGTGATTAGATCCTGGAATGGACTGCCCAGGGTAGTGGTGGAGTCCTCATCCCTGGAGGGATGGAAGGACAGCCTGGCTGTGACCCAAAGTGTCCTGGTGTAGCTGATGTGGTGATGTTAGGTCTTGGGCTGCGCTGGATGAGCTCAGAGGGCTCATTCTGTGATTGTGTTGCAGCTGTAGACTTTTTTCTTACTATTCTAGATCAAGACTTTATTTAGCACTTGTCTTCCTGAAATGTTACCAGAACAATGACTATAAAACCAATTTCAATGATAAACTTTTAAAAATTGCCCTTGTCCCACCACAGCAGCATATTTAATTTATATCTAAATTATCAATTCTTTTTACAAAAATAAGAGTGATAACAATATCAGAAAGGTTATTACCAATTCTTTAAAATAGTTGATTCATGTTCCCTGACATTTAAAGTCTTTCCCAAATTATATTTAATGATTTTCAAATCCTTCAGGAACAACATTTCCCTGAGTCTTCCCTTTCTTCTCCTGGTCCTCACTCCATGTCTGCATTTCTTGTGCCCTCTTTCTCCATCTTCACTCTCAGCCACTCCTTATTGAAATGTACCTTCTCATGCTGCGTAAAGCACACAGAGAAGATGAAAACATGTGAAGAACAGTAAACAACAAAAAGCCAGCACAATTATCCATTTATTAAAGATAAACAAGTACTAGAGAGAGAGTGGGAGTGAGGGACCCTCTTAAAAACCTCACAGTTAAAAATATAAAGGGACTAGTCGAGAAGGAGCAAGTCTGAAATTGAAAAATTATTATGCTGTGAGAAAATTCCATAGATCCATATATTATAAAGCCAGACAGAAATGGCACTGTCATTTAACCTGAACTCTTCCCTAATGTGGGGCATGACGTTTACCTGAATTAATTCCTCTTTGTATGATTTTTTTGAAAGAAAACATAACATTTTGAATTACACAGAACTCTTTGTGCTTCTGGTAAGTAATTTCAAGGCCAGTTATACTCCCTGCTAGAAAAGGAAAGAACATCAAAGAAATGTCTTCCCTGACCAGAGTAACAGCTCATCTGGTCCAGAGTTCAGTCCTTAACAGTGATGGTAAGAGATGCTATCCAGGAAAAGTGTGAACCTTCTGGGCTCCACTGCCCTTGCCTTATCCAGCATTTACTGGCATTGGACTAGATGATTTTTCGAGGTCCCTTCCAATCCCTAATGTTCTGTTATGCTGTGATTCTTTGCCTGCTGCTTCAGGAATTTCCTTTGTTTTTTTCCTGTTTTAAACTCCTCTGCTATTGACTCGCCTACCAGTTGTGACGACTTAGTTCTAATATTTCAGTACTCAGTACAGAGCAGGGTTTCCGTATCCCTGTGGCAAATTTAAATTTGTCAAACTGGACTTGATGATCGTGAAGGTCTCTTCCAGCCCAAACTATTGCATGATTCTGAACATCAGCTTTGAGCCACTCTATTATGCAGCCACTGTTGCCTTGTCTGTCAGCAACCTTTTAAAGTTTTGCACTGAAAGATTCCAGTTTTCCATGTTGTTGTCACTGGGGTATGAAGCTCCTTTATTTTAGACTCGGGTTGTCTCACTTCCTGTGTTGTGAAGACAGAGTAAGTCAGTTTGTTTATGCACCATGTTCTCACTGTAGTTTAAGGTTTGGAATTCTTTTGGAAGAGTTTTCTACCTGAGACAGAAGTGATGTTGCTTTTGAACTTGTCATGTTTTGTGTAATTTCAAGGTGAAAGAACTGTAGATTACCTGTGTTTTCAGAATAACCCTCTACCAAAAATACGCCAACCTTATGAAGTAATATTTTTAGAAGTAGCTGCTTATCCTTGCTGCCAGTGAAGCTGATGGGAGTTTTATTATTGATTTCATGAGGAAAATATTTAGATCATCATTTTATGTTCTTGAAAATATCAACCATTATTCTCCAAATAGCTAATATATAAGAAATAAATATTTAAAATATTGTCGTACAGATACGAAAATCCAATTTTCTTTACAGCTGTGTGGTATCTTGCCTTTGACTCCATGGGAATTGACTCGCTAAAGCTCTTTCCTATTCCTTTTTTTTTTCAGGAGTGTTATTTCTGATAATTATTTTCCCCCGCTTCTTTTGATCTGTTACTGAAGGTTTTTAATGGAGCCAATGTTAAATAGATCATTGGAAAATCCATTTGGTATTTACAGTGAAAAACGCTTTTCTTCTTCTTCTTGACATACACTTAACCTCAAGGAAAAATACTTAGCTTTCCACTTACTTAAATGGTGTACATAACATACAGGAAATGATTGATGAAGTTATCAGACTTCCTACCTCAGGAATACTCTATGATTTTCATGCATAATACTGGGGTTATAACCATAGAACCTATTATGTTAACATTCTGAAAGGAATGTTCAACTTTGACATCTTTATATATATCTATATGTTTGTAGTACTGCTTAGCTGAGATCTGGAGAGTGGATGGAAGGAAAGAACTAAAAAAACGTTAAAAGGAAGGAGAAGCAACAAAATAAATGAAGCCACAGTTAGTCTGCCAAAGAGATGGCTACTGATACAGCCACTGGACAGATGTGACACAAAATTTTGCCTCCACTAAATTGAACAAGGGGTTAGCTGTTCATCAAAAAGGGGTCAGACTTCACACAGGAAACTTTAAGTCCTCACTGTAACTGAGGTTCAGACCATCAGTTTATTGCCACTGGGCCTCCTAGTCACAAATTTCTGGACCTATGAGGCAACCTCTCTGCGTACAAAGAACAGTACCTCACTGTGTGTTCTGTTTTCTAATGTTTGAATCATAATTTACCTTAGCAAGGAAACCTCTTAAAACCAGTTCTTTCCTTCATTACGTGTTCAGCTGTGTGTATCAACCTGCTTCTTTGCACAGCTATGGTTTTTTGCCAGCTCTTCCCATCCATCCTCTTACATCCCCTCAGGATTTGACCCTAAATCACACAGATGAAGCCTGAAAGTTCACCCTGGGACAATCCTTGATTATAAAGCAATGTCAGAGTCGAAATCCAGGTCCCTGGGGTGCAAGGTAGTGCCTGTAAGTGGTGCCTGAGGTAATATACAGACTATTTAAGTATCTCCTCTTACCTTCCTCCACCTTAGAGTGGAATAGCTTTGTAGTCAAATACATTCTCACTGAGTTTTATTCTGCTATGGAAAACATACCTGGCTCTGGTAATCTTTTGTTTGCAAATGCAAACGTGATGCTGTTAAAGCTGTTTTATCCAAAGACTGCAGATTTTAAAAGGTGCTGTACAATCCACCAACCTCTGGCATGGAAACAAAACAAATTAAATGGTAATAGTGCTGCTCAGGTGAACAGTCCCCAAGAAGGAAGTGATTATTCACCTCCAGAAGACTAGTGTTTCATAGAAGAAAAGTCCACACAGCTTTTATGCACAGTGTTCCTACACAGCATTCCTACAGCATGTGGTTATAGCATAAACATGTTAACTAGATGATTGCTCTCAACAATGGCTGTGGGTAAATACAGCTGCCACGTGGCAGTGAAAGGATGGTATCCTCCCCAAAAGCCGTTTTACAAAAAAATTTGAAATAAATTCTTCCTATTCTTCTCATTCTTTATCCCCCAAGGAGGTATTTTGTGGATAAGAACACTTGTATGAGCTGCTGGGTTGGATATTGACGGGCTGTACCCATTGCGTGCCAAGTGTGCACAGCAGCAACAGAATGCCAGTCCTAACCTTCCCACCTCACTTGAGTGGGTATTTCATTCAGTGTCAGGAAGCAGCCTCGGTTTTATCTGTGCCTGGACTGCTGTCAGCAGTGATGACGCTGTGCTGCCAGTGATACTTCAGTGCAGTGTCTACTGCCAAGCCAGAGGATACCAATAGTGCTTGAAAACCATTTTCTTCTGTTTGCTTCATGAAGCATCCATGAGGAGCAACTTCACAAGCAATTAGTGATAGAACAAGAGGGAATGGGTTCAAGCTACAACAGGGTAGGTTTAGACTTGATATTAGGAAGAATTTTTTCACAGAAAGGGTGGTTAGACACCACTGGAATGGGCTTCCCAGGGAGGTGATTGAGTCACCATCCCTCAATGTGTTTAAAGATCTTTTAGATGAGGTGTTTAGGGGGGTGAACTTGTAAAGTAGGGTAGATGGTTGGATTCAAAGATCCTAGGGGTCTTTTCCAACCAGAGTAATTCTGTGATTCCCATTTTTCAGGTGGGAAAAGTGAGGCAAAGGGCAACACTGACTCAGGAGAATCTCTCGTTTTCCTAGTCCTTAAGCTTTGGCTACGGGACAGCCCTCCACCCTTGATGGCCTGCCCCAAGTATTGCCTTTTTCCATTAAGCAAATATTGATCTTGTTCTCCTGCTTGAAGACAGAATGGGAATTAACATGGCTCTTTTAGGTTACTTCATTGTTTGTGAATCACTTAGGAACAGTATTTACTAGTGAACTGCTGTTGCTCATCCAGTGGGCCCTCATCACCCCTTTCTCCCCATGGTATGTGTTAAACAGCAGCCTTAAGAATGTCCCCTCATGACAAAGTGCCATGCTTTCCCCTTAGCTGTTTAACACCATGAAGACAGGCCAGCTCCCAACATACACAAGAGAAGAAACAGGGCAGGGGCACTTAAAGATCTTGTTGTTTATTTTATGATCATCTGGCTCCTTATTATAATTAGCCATTGACCAGATCTCATTTGAATTCCGTCTAATCCCTTGAAGTAGCTGGGATTAGTAAGAGATGGGGAGGATCAGAGCGTCATTGGAAAAGATGCCATTGAAGAGCCATGATGAGAGTTGGTGATGGCGGGCACAGCACACTGGGATTTTGGAGATTTGCTACTACATCCAGCACTTGTCCTGAGGGATCAGTGTAGAGATCTCCTCTGTCAAATTATACATAATATCTTACTTTGCAGTTTACCTGGGGGGGGAATTACTGGAGTAACAACCCTAAGAGTTATCAGACATGGGAATGGACTGTCTAGGGCTGTGGTGGAGTCCCAATCCCTGCAGGTGTTGAAGGACAGCCTGGCTGTGGCCCTTAGTGCCCCGTTCTAGCTGATGTGGTGGTGTTAGGTCATGGGCTGGGCTGGATGATCTCAGCGGTCTTTTCCAGCCTCAGTAATTCTATGATTCTATTCTATGATTCCTAGAACAACTTCTATGAGAAAACTTAACAGAGATGGCAGAAAGGGAAACTCATGGGAGCCGACTGCTATTCTGTATCATGCCACAAACTCCTTCACTGATAGGGAGAGAATTGTGTACCTGTTCTCTACCTCAGTTTCTCCATCGATGAAACAGAAATAAGGAAATGTACTGATTGTTGTGAAGTGTTTTTATGTCTAGAGATGAAAAGTCCTAAGAACTTGAGGCTCGATCCAAAGCCCTTTGAAGTCCTCAGAAGGCCCTTGATTCAGTGATCTTAATTTGCATTTGCCTTAGTCTGCAAGTCCCTCACCAGTCTCCTGAAATTTGGAAATGTACCACCCAGCGCTTCCCTTGAACGTTCAAAATTAGATTCTCAAGCAATCATTATCATTATCTCCCACTATTTGACTATTCAGCTTGAATTTACAAAAGAGCAGTGCAGTATCTGCATTTGGATTGTTTGTAATATTTTACGAGATCAAGGTGAAAACTTGGAAGATGGAGATGGAAAAAGCTGAGCGTGTTTCCGTGACACCAAAGAACGAACTCTGACAGAAACAAGCTTTTTTTTTTATCTTTCTTCTCTGAAGATAGATGAAAAAGATCAGGGGAAACTCTGTCTCATTAGAAGTAAATGCAGTCTGTGGTAATCCATACTAAATTTACCAGGTTGTAGCTTCTAAGGGGATATTAGGCACCAAAGGACAGGTAGTTAGATTGAAATAAAACAAACTAACTCTAAAAGTATTTAAGAGTTGATGTTTAATTTTTTTCTTCAGTATCATAAATGAAGTGGCACAGACTTCTCCAGAAGGATTTTAAATCTTTCCCTGTGATAGGTAAGGTGAGAGAAGGTTGTGAGACGAATGACAGTTTCGCTCATTATTCAACAAAGCTCACAACAAATGAAATGGGTGCCTTCAGAACATACTTTGTTTTCTTTTTCTAGAGACTAAGCAGCTTCTTCTTGCCAAAAGAGAAATATTATCTTTATGAAGGAAATATTTTTCTTAATCAACATTCTTTGTAACCTCTGGGTTATTATTTCCTCAAATATCTTTTTAATTCTTTTCCTCAAGATCGGTCTGTGTACTTTAATGAAAACTCTGCAGAGCAGACACATGCTTTTGTTCACATTAAAGCTTTCAAAGGTTATTAACTGTGATTGGGCATTGCTTGTCTTCAGCACAGTTTTCTGTAATGTGTGATGTTCTTGGGGTGGGTACAAGTGTGTATTTATATACTCGGGAACAGAAGGATTTAGCTGTTGGCAAAGCAGCAATATCCACACACTGCTTAAAGTCAAAGATCCGGGACACACACATTCTCTTCTTGCTACTCCCCATATTCCCTGCATCATGTATATGCCACTTAGCTTACTTCTGCTTCAGCTCAGGCAGGTGGTAAATGGAATGAATACCACAGGGACATTTATCTGTCTTTCTTGACCACTTCAGAAGCCGGGTGATTCCAGGAAACTTATGCATTTATTTTTATTAAACTTCCAATGATGAAAAAGAATTTAACTCTTCAGTTTTCTTATTTTCCACAGATTTCACAGAATTGTTCAGGTTTGTCAAGACCTTAGATTCTTTGTAAAGGTCATCCAACCTCAGCCTAACCCTACTGCCCTATCTCTAACAACCCACCACTAAACCCTGTCCCCGAGCACCACATCCAAAGGATTTTTAAACACGTTCAGGGATGATGACTCCCCTCCCTGGAGAGCCTGTTCCAGTGCTTAACAACTGTCACTGTAAAGAAGGTTTCCCAGATACCCAACCTAACTTCCCTCCTGATGTAACTTGAAGCCATTTCCCCTCTTCCTGTCATCTGTCACCAGAGTAGTTTACATCTAAAACCAGTTATGCCAGCTCATCATCCTCAGGAACCTTTCTTCTTCTCCTACAAGGCCATTATTTTGCATCAGAAAACTCCAGTTTACTTCCATCAGGACTTTGACTCCTGTAGAATTGCTGGAATTAGCCCAATGCTATTTCTTTTGGAGCTCTTCTTCCAGATCTAATACTAGTCGAGGGGTTTGAATGTATACCCTCAAACCAGATGTAGTCCGTACATCACAACAGAGCCTTAGATGTTTTATTATTTCTTGAGCTCTGGCCAGAACAAGATGATGAACACTATGTTTGAAACTGCTGATGCTACTGAAAAACCCTACAATAAAATATCTCTTGCTATCTTTTTCACTTGATTCCCAAGCTGAAAGCAAGATTTTATAATAAATGGCAAATCATGATCACTTTCTTTTCTATGCCTGCCACCTATCTTATTTGGGGAAACTTGGGCAACTCTTGCCTGATTATTGGGCTCAATTCCAGTATCCTTTTAAAACTTCATGTCCCCTCTCATCCTGCTCCTATCTGGACACTCTTCCCTGGCCTCTCAATCTTCTTACAAGCTGTATGCTCTATCCCAAATGATTTTTGGGGGCACAATTTTAATTGAGCCTGTAACAATTAAATATAATTTAATTTGGGACTTCAGATCTGTGTCCAGTTCTGGAGTCTCCAATACAAGAAGGACATGGAATAGTTGGGAGAGGGCCCTGAGGAGGGTCATGCGAACAGTCAGAATGCTGGAGTGCCTCTCTTGTGAAGACAGGCTGAGGAAATTTGGGCTGTTCAGCCTGGAGAAGAGAGGGCTCTGGAGAGACCTTATAGCAGCCTTGCAGTACCTGAAGGGGATACAGGAAAGCTGCAGAGGGTCATTTTGTGAGGGACTGTAGTTATAGGACAAGGGGGAATGGTTCCAAACTAAAAGAGGGGAGATTCAGATTAGATCTTAGGAAGTAATTACTCACTCTGAGGGCGGTGAGGGATAGGAATGGGTTGCCCAGAGACGCATTGAAGGCTCCATCCCTGGAAGTGTTCAAGGCCCCTGGATGGGGCTCTGTGCAACCTGGTCTAGTGAGAGGTGTCGCTGCCCATTGCAGGGGGTTGGACCTAGATGATCTCTGAGGACCCTTTCAACCTAAATCATTCTGTGATCCTGTGATTCTCTATCACAAAATTGATGACTCTTGTAAAAGTAAAGCCCAGTTTCCACTTCACTCATAAACACTTTTAGAGTCATCCTTACCTGCACTTGAGCCACTTTTAATTACTAATCAAGTTAAATATAGCAGAATAAAGATTACTGTATAAGTATTTATGTGATAGATTCCTGCTATGTGTGATATATCCAAGTCATGTACATGACACTGGAACGGGCTGACCAGGGAGATTGTGGAGTCTCCTTCTCTGGACATGTTTAAAATGTTCCTGGACATGTTCCTGTGTGACTTGATCTAGGGGATCCTGCTGTGTCAGTGGGATTGGACTAGCTGATCTTTCCAGGTCCCTTCTAATCTCTAATGTTCTGTGATTCTGTGATATTGGACTATGCAGTATCATGAGCCTGAACCCGATCCTAGATGACATTTCCTAGTCTATCTGCTCTGTAAAGATGAGTAGAGTTTTCCTTTTTCTCCAAGTTTCTTAGTCTTTACTTTATAAGTTTGGGGACTTTTCCAAGTGAAGAATCTTGCTTTAAAACATAAATCTAATTGATATAAGTGTGCATTTCTGTTTGTGAGCACTATGCTGACAGAAGTACAGAAGTAAGTTGCTGGCACTTCAAGGAAGAATGTGATGTTCCAACTTTATATTCTAACTTGTAGTTCCTCAAGTCAAGGCTCTTCAGGCTGGGGCACAGTCTGAAGTCTCTACTTTAAATTTTTCTTTTGAAATAGTTTACCTGTAAGGTTTTGGCACTTTTTCTTGTGTTTAAGAACATGATCCAATGCTGTTAGCAGTACTAGGCACATTCCCAGCTATTTCAACTTATGTTTCATCAGAACAAAAGATAAAATACTCGGGGGATTCTTTTTTTCTATCTAAAGGTCCTCAAGTTAACTTAACATTTTAGAGCCTAAATAAATCATCAGGTAGCAAGGAAGTATCTGTAATGTTAATGTCAGGAGCAGAAGAGCTTTGTTGGCAAAATGTACCGGATTGTTCTAATTCATGGTGTCTTGAACACAGCACTGGATTTCACAGGGGAAAGCTAGTAATGACAGATCTTGTTTTCTAAATATGTAATCAACTCTGTAGTGAAATAGGTTTTTCCAGGCAAGTCAATAGGTGAAAGAAACATTTCATATAGATATCAACAGCTTTCTTAGTGAACCTCACACTCCCTTAATTCACAAAATACTGATCGTTCCACAATCTTTCCCACCATGCTTTCTGTGTCGCGTGCCAGACTCACTTCTCTGCAGCACTGGCACAGCAAATGATGTACTGTGTGGTTGATGGCTCAAGCATGAAGTTCCTGATCCTTATAACAATCATGGCTCAGGAAATGCAGATGGAAGGCCCTCAGCATTACAAAGGGTAAGGCTCCCAGGGTGCTGTGCTTGCCCTACCAAGCCGTGGGGCTTTCTCTTAGGTGGTGCTTACTCTTCCATTTGTACTGCATCTGCTGCAGACACATGGCTTAGTCAGCTGGGCACAGGTTCTGCTGTAGCCTCAGTCATAATGATTAACGGGTGACTTAAGTATTCTGTTTCCCTGCTTCTTTTCCCACTGCATCCTGCTTGCTTTCCTTCTGCTTATGCAAAAAGTACTGCTTCTAGCATCAAACTGGTCACAGCAATGTGTAATAAACACTATTATCCTGTGAAAGTTTTCTTCTAAAGCACAAAATGATGTCTGATAGTGAATGAGTACCTAAGACAGAAGCTTACTGAGATTATCATCTTTGTTTTCTTCAAAGACCTTTCTTCTAAGCAAAATAATGTACAAAGTACCTTCCAAGGTCAAGTTCAATAGCAGGAAATCTCCAACTGACAGAGGGGTATAGGATAACTGATACAGGCACACGCTGGAGAATGTGAGTCTGCAGTGAGAGAACATCCACCTGCAGCTTTTCGCTCTGAAGCATTAATACAGGACCACAGGAAGCTTCAGTTGTTTCAGCTTCTCAGGAATTATAGGCTGTTTCGGTGTCTTGGTGGTACGTTAAACAGAGACTGAGAAATGCATATGAAGAGCCTCCTTCCAACATGCTGAGCAGTTAAGGGACATTGGCACCTCACAGAGTTGGGCCTCAGAGAAAGATATCCCTATGGCTTTTCTAACCTTAGATGTTTTCTGAAATAGATATTATGGAATAGCTGTTCTAAAAAACTCTTCGTCAGTAGCTTTTTTTTCCTGCTAGAAGAAAATTGTGTATGCAGAAGATGTTGAGAAGAGGGGACCAGGGAGCTCACTGGCCCAAGGAAACATCTGTGCTACAGCCAAATATTTGTCAGTGTTTGTGTCTGGATTTAAACATATACAGAAAATGCAGAAAAGGTCACAGGTATTCCAGCAGCAATTCTCTTTGCCTTGTTCAGTGCAGAAGGCAGAAAACCCCTCTGTTTCCTGGCTTTCTGGAGCATTCAGTACATCTGTTTCCCACCTGGACACTGAGCTACTTTGGGCTTTGTCTCTCCACCAGCTTCCAATCTAGGTCTGATAAGTGCCAGGAGGACTATGTCCCACAGTAGCTTCATCCAGAGGTGTATGTGTGAGCACAGAAAAGATGAGTCACGAAACTCTGGGAAGGTTTGTACTGTTGCTGAAGAAGCACCAGAATTTCTAACCTACTTCTATATCATGCTGTGGTTTTCTTTTTCTTCCTACTCATGAGTCAAGCAAGACTGGCAAGATGGGCCTTTTCTTTGGGTCTTATCTAACACCCATTGAAGTCAATACAAATAACTCCATTCCAGTCCCTCTGTGTTTTATCTTGTTAGGTTTTTAACCTAAACAAACTCTCACACCAAACTGAATGATGCACTAAATTTCTGCCTTTATGTGACATCTTTCTGCTCTTTGCCGACTTAGTAATTTCCAGTGCAATGGGATGAGATGAAGGGAGTGGAACACCTCCTAAAAGGAGGAAAGGCTGAGGGAGCTGGATCTCTTGAGCTTGGAGAAATGGAGTCTGAGGGGGTGACCTTATTGATGTTGATAAATATGTGATGGGCAGGTGTCAGGAGGTTGGAGCCAGGCTCTGCTCAGTGGCATCCAATGCTAGGATAAGGGGCAATGGGTGTGAGCTGCAACATAGGAGGTTCCACATCAATATGAGAAGGAACTCCTTCACAGTGAAGGTACCAGAGCACTGGGGCTGCCCAGGGGAGGTTGTGGGGTCTCCTCCTCTGGAGATGTTTAAAACCTGCCTGGATATGTTCCTGTGCAACTTGGTCTAGGTGGCCTTGCTGTGGCAGGGGGATTAGACTGGATGATTTTTCGAGGTCCCTTCCAATCCCTAATGTACTGTGATTCTGTGAGGTAGATCTTAGGGATTAATTTTAAAAATTGCCTTCTTTCCTCCAGCATTACAAAAGGCACTGCAAGTTTTCACGCGTAGCACTCCTACAGTTGACAGAAAGACACTTTGGAAAGGCATGCCTCTCTTTTTTAGTTATTTATTTTAAGTACCTCTTCTGGTGCCCTATTGCTTTGTCCCTTTGATGTTTCAGATCAGCTAGAAGGAGCAGCTCTGCAGCAGTACTCACTGTGAAAAATCACACTGGAGCAACATTGCAGTGCTGATGAATTATGGAAACAGATGGTGGCTAATGGCAACTGAATTAAAAATAATGCTGTTATTAATCTAGAAGCCTTTACCCGTAGATCTCAGCAATTTATAGAGAGATTTTTGAACTGAGGACTCTATTTTGCCTTTCAATGGTGATAAAACCTGAGCACAGTCCTGGCAACTGTAGGCAGCAGCCTGTGCTCCATCTGTTATGCTTCACATCAAGCCAGCTCTGCTGGCTTTTGCCAGCACAGGAGCTGGTGGTCTCATATGTTGAATAAAGTACAGTTTGCAGGAGCATAAGCCCTCACCAAACTGCTCAAGAAGCAGGACTTTGAAGAAATAATGTTCCTGTTTTTATCTCATTACTGATGGCATAAACAAAATCTCACCTCTTTTCCAGATGTGTTTGGAAAAGGTTCCTGTATCTTTGGACCTGCGTAATCTGGAAAGAAACATTTACATCTGCAGGGATGTTTATCTGGGAGCAAATAGAGTCCTTGGATTGAGTCTAGATTGCTTGTGTCTACAGTGAGGAGTCAGTTTTCAATGAAGTCACAGACTGTACCTCATCTGCAGCTACATTATTTGTTCTACTTGTCATAATATTTTTATTGTGCACATGAATGCTGAAATCATGAATACAAAGTTCAGCACTGAAGCAGAAGCAAGTGTGTGAAACGGGAGGCAATGTGTCTCTTACATTTTGATGGTTGTCTTAAAAGTCTCAACATCTAGAAGAGAGGAAACATCAAATAATATCTGGAGTTTGGTAGAATTTTGTCCTCAGCTGCTTTCTCTTATGGAGAATTCAGATGTTGCAGCTTGAAAGTGGGAAGGTAGAATCAATACTTTACTTCAATGTGCAGGTCATGTTTCTATAGAAAATATTTTGATAGGGCTCTGGGCAATCTGACCTGATGAGTGATGTCCCTTCTTGTTGCAAGGGGGTTGGACTAGATGACCTTTGGAGGTTCCTTCCAACTTTATGATTCTGTGAGAAGGTGCTGTAACTTAACATCTATAAGCTCGAGAATGGGTTTCTCTCCTTTTCAGAAGAGTGGAGGACTCATATTCTCTGTCTGACCATTACTCAGCAAGTTTCATGAAACATAGGAGCAAGGAGACCACATCTGCATGAAAAGATTACGCTGGTGGGTTGGGTGGCTAACTGAGTCCATTGACCTGAGCCACTATGAGATGTTGAACTTCTGCTGACTTCAGCTTTACTCTCTCTCCAGATACATACATGATGGTGCCCTCCAGATTTGTGGGAGACAAACATATGAAATATTAACTTTAGGAGCTCAGTGCCAGGGACAAGATCCAAGCATTGGAATAGGCTGACCAGGAATGTGGTTGAGTCATCATCCCTGGAGGTATTTAAAAGATGTCTAGATGTGTTGCTTAGGGGCATGGCTTAGTGGCAACTTGGCAGCGTTGGCGTGAAGGTTGGACTCAGTGATCTTATTTCAACCTAAACAGTTCTATACTTATGTGATGATAAGGTCTTTGTACTTGTACTAGAGTGAGAGTTAAATGCCGTGTTAGAAACAAGGGAAGGTCTTCAGCACACACAGCTTGATTGCAGACTGTGGTTGATGACACTGTGCTCTGTGTGTGCTAAAGAAACACCGGAGCACAATGAGAAAGGCCAAAATTCTGCTTCTGAAAATGAGAAGCTACAAGGAGACATTCATGATTATGTAATGGAAGCAGCCTGAGTAGTCACGGAAGCAAAGACTCTTTTAGAGCTAAAAACTGCCTATTGTCCTCAGGATAGAAAAGATCATGGTTCTTTTTTTTCTGAAAGTGGGAATAGAAACTGTCCAACCATTTGCAAATCGACTTCAGACATCCACTTCAGAATCCTTTTTCCCTGTACTAAACACAGAAGCAGTGCAGCACTGATAATGGTGTTTTCTCCAACATATAACCAAATTCTAGAATGTGGAAAAACCCCCAAAATAATTCTGAATCTTGCTGTTAAACTGTTACAGAAATAAGGAGCAATTATATGAGACAGCTTTTCTGCCTGGAGAGAGTATTTAACATCTTCTTCTGCCATTTACCTCTTTCCTTGATAAAAATAATTACTGTATCTTGCAGTCATAGAAACTTGTTCACTTACAGACCATTAACAAAATAGTAACTGAAAAGCAAAAAATAAAAGTACACACAAATGAAGACATTACAATTGATTTTACACTCACTGAAGTTACAATCCTGTTGCTGACAGGGAATATATTTCACTAACTCTGGTAAGAATTAGAACTCAAAAGTCCTGATGTTTTCACTCTACAAGTTTTGTGATTTTAATTTCAGTAATGCTTTTAGGTTTCGAATTGTTGCTTTAGCTGAATTCTGCTCATGCTTAAATACTGCAGGCAAGGCAGTGATATAAAGTCAAGAGACAATTTTACTATCCTACTTCTGTTGTGCTTTTTTATTAGCAAAATCTTTCCCAAGCAACTGGCACCACTAGATTCAAAGCTTTTAACTGGTTCGGCACTGGCTGTGATCACCAATTTCACCTTTCAGTTTAGGGGTTTTGGGCAGTAACTAGACTGCCCAAAATAGCTGCAATTTCTGTTAACCCCTCAAAATGTCACAAAAATGTCCTACGCTTTGGCCACAATAACCCCCTGCAGCTACACACTGGAGGAAAAGTGGCTGGAGAGTAGCCTAGCACAAAGGGATCTGGCAGTACTGGTTGACAACCAGCTGAACAGGAGCCAGCAGGGTGCCCAGGTGGTGCAAAAGGACAATGGCATCCTGGCTTGGATCAACAATAGTGTGGCCAGCAGGACTCCGGACGTAATTCTCCCCCTGTACTGGGCACTAGGGAGGCCTCCCCTAGAGTACTGGGGGCAGTGCTGGGTCCCACACTTCAGGAGAATGATTGAGGGGCTGAAGCAGGTCCAAAGGAGCAAGGAGTCTGTAGTCTTGGCTGGCCCAGCTCCTGCTTTAACCCTTACCTCTTGAGTCTAGTCCTTACTGCATGGAAGTATTAATGTTTATTGGTAATTTCAAGGAATTGTTCACCATAATTCCTCAAAAATCATTCATCCCAAAGGCATAGGCATTGCACTTCAACTGCTGCTAAGGAATGCGATGGGCTGTGAAGGTGCAGTGGCCAGGAAACTATGCTTGTACACTATAGTAATTTTTGGGTACAGGGAAGTGGCTGCAATTGACTCCACATAGATTCTGAAGTGACCCTGTTCTGGTTTTTCAATACTCTCTCTTTTCTTCCTTCTCCCAAAGTAGTTGGTAATAGTGTCAGCTACCAAGGCAGTAGAAAACATCAATAACCACTTTGCCTATCTCGTTGTTTCAGTTACTTGTGACAGAGGACTTGGGAGCCACTTAGTCAATACTCTAATGGAGATGCCTGTTCAAAATACACTTTTATCTGGTTGGTGGGTAAAGAATATGAAAGAGGAATGTGCTTCTCACCCTACATTCTGCCCAAGTTTCTATTTCATTTTTTCTCCCCTCAGTTGTCCATTCCCCACTTGCCTTGCTTCCCAATCTCCTTCATTTAAAAGTTTGTGTCAGGTGTGACATAAACTAAATGAAATTTCTGAAGATAGATCCTGGTAACAGGATGCTCTCACATCTGCCTCGGTCAGTTTAATTTGGGTGAATGTCTTTCCTTTTTCCAGTTGTTTCTTTAAATAGCAATTTGGATCACAAGCTGTGCCTCAGAAGTTGTGTCTCCTAATGAACTAAATGCTATAATGAGGTCAAAGTTCAAAACAGTGTGTGCTCCTGATAGAAATGACCATAGCATTTGAGAGTCATGTTTTCACAGAATCACAGAACATTAGAGATTGCAAGGGACCTGAAAAGATCATCTAGTCCAATCTCCCTGCCACAGCAGGACCACCTAGACCAAATTGTACACAAACATATCTAGGTGGGTTTTAAATATCTCCAGAGAACAAGACTCCACAATCCCTCTAGGCAGCCTGTTGGGGTGCTCTGTCATCCTCACTGTGAAGCAGTTCCTTCTCATGATGATGTGGAACCTCCTGTGTTCCAGCTGACACCCACTGTTCTTTGTCCTAGCATTAGATGACACTGAGAAGAGCCTGGCTCCATCCGCCTGACAGCCACCCTTCATGTATTTATAAACATTAGTGAGGTCACCCCTCAGTCTCCATTTCTCCAATCCTGACAGCCTTTCCTCATCAGAGAGGTGTTGTACTCTCTTCATCGTCTCTGTGGCTCTGCGCTGCACTCTCTCCAGCAGTTCTGTGTCCTTTTTGAACTGAGGGGCCCAATATTCCAGATGTGGTCTCACCAGGGCGGAATAGATGGGGGGAAGAACCTCTCTCAGTGTGCTAACCACCTCCCTTCTGTTCCACCCCAGGATGCTGTTATCCTTCTTGGCCAGAAGAGCCCATTGCTGGCTCATGGTCAACCTGCTAGCCACCAGGAACCCCAGGTCCCTTTATTCTACACTGCTCTCTAACAGGTCAGTCCCCAACCTATACTGATAGGGGGTTGATCTTGCCCAGATACAGGAAAGGCTGACAGCAGATGTGGATTCTGTATGGTTTTTATTGTGGCAAAAGGACTATGGTTGTGCAGTTCTGCATGGGGCTTCCAGCAGAACTAAGGTCTGGCTGCATCCCGTGTAAGGTCAGCTGTTGGGTGAATGCAGTCAGACATCTGCAGCTGCCGCCTTCACATTTGGGTACCTCAGTTTTATATTAGTTGTGATAGACACATTGAACCTTTTCTCAAGGGTTTTACTACAATTTGTTGTTACTTCGTTGCTTAAATGTTAAAGTTCTAGAAGAAATAGAGAAAATAAGAGAAAGTTGTGCAGCTATTGAGAATTTAAGTGAAGGATTAATTCGGCTTTTCAGAACTTGCCACACAGGAAAGGACTGAGGTCTTGCTTACTTGTAGAGTAACATCAGTAGTGGTCAGCAACAACCAGTGCACAAGAAATGAAGCATCAGACCTTGGCTTGGTAGGAAGAACCCATTCAAGTGCCTCATACAACTTGTTCAGACACACAGAAACAACATTGCTGCACCATTTAAAATGCATTTTTAATCATAGTCAGCTGTTTTCTAATTATGGGCACTCCTTTAGTTACTAAATGAGTGAAGCTGTACAGTGACAATTTCAAAACTGTCTTTCTTCTGTCTTTGTTGTTGTGAAGCACTTTTTACAGCTACATTTCTTGACTATAGCAAAGCTGATCAAGTGTATTGTAGGAGTCTCTATTTGATTTCCAAATCCCAGTCAGGCAGAGTCAGGTCACAAACCTCCAATGGACAGATATGTGTGAGTTTTTCAATGAAATCTGACAGAAATTAATTTGAAGCTAACATTTCCCTTTGAGATGTCTTCTGTGTGTGTTTGTACACACAATACAAGCTTTTTCCTGCTGGAAGCTCTTCAAGAGGACCTCGATTTTAAGGGAATAGCTTTTCCCTTGCTGAATAGTAATAGGATTTGATATTATATAGGACAAGATCTTTGAAACTTTGATTATCCCACCAGAGAAAATACTTTCATGTAAACAGGTTAAAGCCATGACATTCTTTTTTTCTGACTCTGAAGACATTTATCTTGTGGCTTTATTCTGCTTCAGATATTTTATTTCTATAACATCAAATGCTAACATTATTCAGTTGCTATTGTTTGATGTCTTGATAGCAAAACAGAAATAAAGCCACATGCAGGTGGGTGGGTAAGGCTTTGGAAGTAGACAGAAGACTAGACAGGAGTGATATTCCAATACCAGGGAAGAATCTAGATTCAAAATGTAGACAAGGTCAAACCGACATCCTCTACACTTGCTTTGGCATCCAGGCCCCTTTCTGTGCTGCCCTCCACAGTGGTTCAGACTACCTCCTTCTAGAGTAGGGGTGATGCTAAGAGAAGGGGTTTTCCATTTTAGCAAGAGGAAAGGAGAGGACCTAGAGGCAGACAATGATCATCGTCTGCATTGTTTCTATTAGAGTAAATAAACCAAGCAACTTTGAGCATAGCAGAGTTGCCATGTATGCAAGAGCAAAGAAGATGTGTGACTCACAGAAAGTTTTGGGGAACAGAGAGGTCCTTTAGCTTATTTGAATAAAGGTATGGAGAGATTACTTCACAAAAGGGAATAGTTTTGGAGAGTAGTTAGCAGAGAGCAGCTGTACCAGGTAAAAGGAGCTGTACCCTTAAATAGATGAAAGAGGCAACATGTAATGACCTTTAATGCCACCCTTTTATGCAACTCCTTCATGAAGTGCTGTCTCAAAAGGAAAAGTTCTTGTCCTCTGACAAGATGAAGTTGGCTGGAGACAGGAGAAAGGCTCAGCACAGTCTCCCAGATCCTATCTACCTGTTGCTCATCAAAACATCTGATGGCTCTTTGTTCTCTTATCAATTACTATGAACCAGGCTAATGATACTCATCATTGCTATTTAGATATGGTTAGGTGTAGAAAAATGTAGTAGCCCAGAGACTAGCATACTGACGGCACAGAGGCTAGCAGTGATGTTAATGCATCCTGACTTACTAGATTTTTATCAGTTTCCTACTTCTTCTACACTCCATGAAACAGTGACTAAGAGTAGCCCATCTTAAGGCAGTGTACAGTACTTTTGAAGGGACTTGGTTTTTCTAGCTCTTGCTCTAAACAAGCAGTGTGTCCTTTACTGTGGAGCACTGCAGGAACCATAAAGGTACCAAGGTAAATCTGTCTCGTTTCTTGTTCTGCCATGCTTCCTGATGCTTGGGCCATATGAGCTGAACAGGGAGGAGATGAGGGAGATCATAAAATCGCACAGTTATTGAGGCTGGAAAAGACCTCTGAGCTCATCAAGTCCAGCCCATGACCTAACATCACCACAAGTACATCCTGCTGCTGTAGAGCAAGGTCCTTAGCATGAGGTTGCCCTATAAATGTGCAACTTCACTGTGCAAAAGTGTGGCGCAGGAGATGGCTCTGTGAAACGTGTGAACGGTGCTTCATCCCATCTACAGTGATTCCTGGAGGGTAGAGCTTGGGGCCTCTTTCCCACTCTCCAAACAGCCTTCCATCAGACACTAAGCTAACATCCTATGCTAGATACTTCTCATGTGAGGAAGGGAATGAGAATGGGGAAAAGACATCCAAGAAACCATGTGCAAGGAATTTCAATAAATCAATGTGTACAATCTTAACCGTGAGGGTGTAAGCTGTAGTCTTGCAGCCTGGTTGATGCATAAGCCATAGACGCCAGCTTAGTATGTATTCGGTCCATGTTTGCAACTGTCCCAAATGGCCTTCCCTCTCAAGGCTTATAATATTTTTACCATGGCCCAGAGAAGCTTCTCTAAGAATCAGGAAAGTCTTCCAGAGGGCTGTGAACCTTAGCCCGGAGAATTATGCTCTTAACCTGATCTTTTGCCCTTGATCTGCGAGGGGACTTGTAGTGATATTATGGGCCATTAGGAACATTACAATTCTTAATGGGGCTGCTGAAAGGTAGTTTAGATCCTAAACTTTTGGAGAGATAATGAATGTATTTTTTTACAGTGATTATAAAACCTAATGATTTTACCTAACAGTGAATTCTTATCATTCTCTTTTCAGTGTTTTTAGTCCAAGTATTGAAGCATTATGCATTAAAAATGACAGAAGAAACTGACTGAAAATAAAAAGTGTTATTTTTTGTCCAATCTAAGAAATAGATAGACTACTCTATAAACTAAAAGCAAAAATAATTACTCCAAATGTTAATATTCTCTCCATTTTATCATTGATGTGGCGATCAGCCTCAGCTGCTTATGCTTTTTTGTCTCCATCCAAATATATCCATTGAGATCTTAGAACCCGAGTTTCTCAGAAACAGTTCTATTTTGTGTGTAAAACTGCTTGAGGGAATAAGTTTACAGAGCAAGGCCATAAAGGTCTTCCAGGAGTAAGAACATGTGAAGATAGAACTCATTAAAATCACAGCATGATGTGACTTCTACACGTCACACACAGCAATAATGTAGAACAGTGTGGACTTAATGCATGATTTACTGCACCTTGAAAACCAACATAGTTTAAACACCCAGGGACACCATAAGGATTTGCTGCACTGAAAGGACTAAGAACGGAGTGGCCTTCACAAAACCCAACACATTTGACGGAGGTGGAGCTAGCCCGTGGCATACAGTATTGGTAATATCGCACCCTCATTTTCACTCCAACTTATCTGGGTGATTTGAAACTAAACAGGTAGATCCAAAAGGCTTTGCATGTAAACGTGGGACTTAAGTCTGGTTCTTTGTATTCCCAGGAGGTGTAAGTCACCACAGCTTTGCAGACTTAAGGAATGCTTCTCTGTTTAAATCCAGTTCAGGATTTAGTCGCAGATGACATCTGTTTACTCAATACTCAGTTTTAAATGATTTCTGTATCTGCATACAGCATATATTGATACAATGCATTTTTGTCCCTTTCCATTTTCTTCAGATGTGGTTGGTCTTGTCGTCAGTCTCCACCTCTTAAATGCTTTTACTGCTTCTCTGGTCTAATCCATTCATTCTTAAAAAAATAATGGAGTGTTCTGCCCTAGCCAGGAGCCTACAGTTTCCACCTCTTCATTACTGGACTGCATTGTGCTATTATCTCAGCTTGTTCTCTTCATGGCTGCTGGCACCTATTTATTTGATGCAGTAAATCTCTCATTGTAGGCTTATTAGCATCCATATCAAGGCAAGGTGTGAACTGACTATCAGAAGATCAACCATTTCTCACTACTAGATGTCCTAATGTAATGCCAGGAAATACGTCTCTGTGCGTAGTGTACCTTCAACAGATGAAATACTCGCTGATCCTCTAAAGGGCTTGGAGCAAGACAAGCCCAGAGAGAGGGGTGCATAGTTTTTCTTGGGATTTTTTATTTTCTTTGTGAGAAAGAGGCACCCATTTAGGAGTTAGGTTGACACTGGTTGAAAGGGAGTCAGCAGTGTTCCCAAGTGGCATGAAAGGCCAATGGCATCTTGGCTTGGACTGGCAACAGCGTGGCCAGCAAATGTGCATGTGACAGGAGGGTTGAGTAGGGCCAGTGAAGGTACCCATTTCGTACACACTACATATCCTTTACTGAATCACAGAGTTATTGATGCTGGAAAAGCCCTCTGAGCTCATCCAGCCCAGACCATGACCTAACTCTCCACATTGGCCAGATGAGGGCACTAAGGGACACAGCCAGCCTGTCTTGCAACATCTGCAAGGATAGGAACTCCACCACTGCCCTGGGCAACCCATTCCAGGGTCTGATCATCCTTTCCATGAGGAAGGGCTTCCCAACATCCAGCCTAACTCTGCTCTGGTGCAGCTTCAGGCCCTGCCCTCTCATCCTGCAGCCAGTTGCCTGAATAAAATTGGGAGGAGCAGAAACTGGAAGCAGCAGGGTCAGGTTTTTTTAACAGCAAAATTCCCTTCAAAAAGCAAAAATTCTTGACCAGAATGGACACTTGCAAACAGAGAGACTGTGATCTGTTAGTGCCTCTTCATCCAAAAGAATTATTTGGGAATGAGTGTGAATGACAGCAGAATTTTGCTCACCCCCCCCCCTCCACCTCACGTATCCATGAAAATCAAGATGCAAAATACCACATAGTGTCTGGCTGGCAGAGATGGATAGAGAGAGTGTGACAGGGAGGAAGAAGCATTGGCAGCTTAGAATTAGGCTTGTTTATCTTCAAAGAGCGCAAGACTGAACCGCACGTGTTTAACCTGTGCAGCACCAGCGAGTAAAGGGCCTGTAGTGTGAGGTACAACAGCTGGCTCAGACACTGCCCTGCATCCATCACTCCAGAAAAGAGGAAAAATAGTCCCCCTAGTGTAGTGATCGTGTAAGAAGCCAGAGGATCTCCCTCAATTCATTCAGTCTGCTGAGAGTTCTGCTATGGCATAGAAGCAACTCTGTAGAGGTATTATAGTAACACCTCGGTCTCTGGTCTAGGCGATCCTGCTCTGGCAGGGGGATTGGACTAGATGATCTCTCGAGGTCCCTTTCAATCCCTGATGTTCTGAGATTCTGTGATTCTCTGTTGATCACATGGCTTGTAGATGAAACAAGGAACAATCAACAATCATTAAACATTAGCTTTAAAAAAAAGTGTTTTAACAATGAAGTAACTGGGTTTTGCATTACTATGTTAATCTCAATCTAAAGCTACATCTTGCTTTTCTTATCCAAGAAATAGAAATTCTCATGGAAGAAAGAAGGAAAAGTGTAATATACAGTAACACTATTTTTTACAAGCTCTTATCTTGGTAGCTGAGAGATAAATTCAAGAAAATTATTCTATTCAAAAGTACCGCTTTACTTTTTTATTGGTTTGGTTAAAGAGGGGGATTATACTGCAAAAAACTGATCAGGGTAACAAAGCCAAGTCTGAAAGGCAGGAAGTATTCAGTGTCCCTGGGGACTGATGCTTTTCGTGGATTCAACGTGCCCCTCCAGACACAGGCTTTGTACCACCTTGAATTTGCACTCTCACAGCTTTCATGGAGCCTCCTCCACGTGTAAGCTTTGACCATAGCCCCCATCCCAATAATTTCAGGTCCATCTGTGCAAACCTGTCCCTTTGTGCTGGGTGCTGTACTGACACACAGCAGGGTTCAGCTGTTGTACATTGCTGTGGCTTTGTAACCAGCTTCCTATTGGCTGTACTGAGGAGGAACCACAGATGAAAATGTTTCAAAGGAGACCAGCACAGCTAGTTAGGAAGTAATATTGTCAGTCTGTCCTGCAACTATTTTCCTTAAGTTGGCAGCGTTAGAGCAAACTTGGTCCAGCAAGTTCCCCTTTGCACCCTGCTCCTACCCCCAGTCTGTCCTGTGGCAGATTAGGAGCTACCTGACTCACATAACCACAGAACATTAGGGATTGGAAGAGACCTTGAAAGATCATCCAGTCCAATCCCTCTGCCACAGCAGAGCAGGACCACCTAGACCAAGTCACACAGGAACATACCCAGGCAGGTTTAAAACGTCTCCAGAGAAGGAGACTCCACAACCCCCCTGACAGGATAGCTAAGTCACTTTCTGAGCAGCAAAGCAAGATGGTGCTTGGGTGCTAATAGTAAGTAAAAAGTCCATATTGGACTGACCTTAGCTGGGGATGGCAGCTGGAAGGCCCAGAGGGTGATCAGTGAAGCTGGGGCAGTGCTCAGAGACCAGCTCTGAGCCCCTGCAGGACCACGTGCACTTGGCTGAGGGAAAGGATCTGCAGCACCATAAAAGTAAGGGCAGCTTCAGGGGCAGCAGAGAGGTTGGTACAACAGTGTGGCTTAACTGTAGCACAGTGACACATGCAGAGGCATTAGCTGAAGGGATTTTGTTGTAGTTTGCAGGGCAGATCTGTGCAGGTTAATGGTGGTAAAAAGAGAGGCACAATATATTCCACGTTGGGAGGAAGGAGCCCTTGCAGTTCTGCCTGAGTGCGTGTGAGTTTCTGGTTGGTGTGTTGGTACATAAAGGTGCAGCAGATGTTGTGTGCTGCAATGTGTGTCTAGGTCAGGGTCTCTGCTAATAAAAACCCCACAGTGGTAACTGCCAGTTTTAAGTTTCTTATCCAAGTTAAGGGAATTTGAAAGGCGTTTGTCCACATCCACTGCAAAAGAAAAAGGCTCCTCCTGAAGACAAACTCTAAACCAAACATCCTTCACTTTCCTTGCAAACTCATACAGAGTGTTTGATTTCAGTGTGTCTGCTTTCCTGGAGATGGTGGAGACAGTCTCCTCCACTCAATCCCCCTTTTACCAGTTGTATTTTGGATCGCTGATGATGATACGGATGTGGATTACGGCCTTCGCGACCCAGCCTGCTTTTTCAATAGAATCATCCTGAGGGATGAGACCGCAGCAAATTCTCAGCTGACCAAAAGGCAGCCCAAGGTATTAATTCAGTGTGTTTTCTTTCATGAGGAACCAGCAGATGAGATTTCAGCACAAATGGTGTGCTTTAATTATGTTTATAAGCGCAATGCAGAGCAGATGTTGGAAGCACCATTTCAAGTGTTCCTTCCTCATCTCAGAGGCAACATTTCAGTGGTAATAATATCTCTCTTGACTGGGAAAGACTTGTAAAGCTAAAATATCTTGTTGGCCTAGGAGCACTATTGGGGCCCCAAGCATATGTGCATGAATTCTTTTCCTTGTTTCCACATGCTGACGTAACAAAACTTCCTCTCTTCACTTTTTTCCTCAACAATTGAAAATCAGTATTCGAAACACTCGAAGAATGCGCCGTAAAGTTGATGTTCCCTGCCCATCTCACTCCCCTCAACGTAAATTCTCTCTCTCCTGTACGTGCACAAATGCCCACGTACTTACTCATACACACAGACACACGCATGCCCTGTCACACCGCAAACACTCCTGGATGATGGATCTTAGCATTACATTGTAGGAAATGTTAGCCTGGGAAGTGCTGTGACTACTGCTGGAATTCGGTTGATGCTCTCACATCTCTTTGCCTATTCCATGCTGAGATCAATACTGTCAATACTGTTAAAAATGAGCAAAAAAACTTGAAAATATAGGCAGAAACTTACTTAAAACAGAAAGGGTGCACTGTGTTAACAGGAAAGACCAGGCTGCTTTTTCCCCCCCCACACTCTGTATTGTTGCTCCTGACAGTCTTTGAAAAGCAGGTTGTTTGCACTAGTAACAGAAATGCAATTTTAGGAGGGCGGAAGATGCCCTAATATTTATATGAAGCTGTAACACAGCACCGACAATACGGGCTGTTATTCCACTCTCTTGGCAGAGGACTGTATTCTTCGAAGGGTTAAAGTGCTACCGGGTTACATTAATGTCACCCTTCAGCAATCACTGGCCAATAACGTATCAGCAATCAATGCTGCAGCGTGTTGTTCACGACACTCGGGTTTTGGAGACAATTGGATGATCTATTTTGACAAGAAGGGAAAAAAAACCCCAGTCTTGGAAATTCTTGCAAATCTTAACTCAGAGGGAAGATGCACGAAACAAACTGCTTCCATTAGAAAGAAATGGTAATGTTTGCCTTCGTAAGTAACAACATTTTATGTCAGTTCAGTGGAGCAGTGAATGAACCAAAACTCTGCTAACCTGCAAAATGGAAAAGATTCTGTAAGTAGGATTTACATAGTCTGAATATTTTATATTTGGAGTGCTCATCACAGCTTGTATAAACTAATACTTTAATATATATTTCCAATAAAGAAAACATTTGACTGGTGGTGGAGTAAAGCTGTGAGACACGTTTTGGCTTGTGAGTACCGACCTGGGTTTCTCAACCCCTTCTCCTTTTTCTTCCGTTAGCAATTTTCTTCTGTCAAGTTTCTCGTAATTTGTGCGCGGCCATAGAAGGCGGCGCGATCCTCCTCACTTTGACACAAAAAATACTTAAAGAATAATAAAAAAAAAAGAATAAATCGGGAACTCAAACAGCCACAAAGTGCAAGTGCAAAGGGAGGAATAACAAACAGAGGCTGCAAGAGGACGCAAGGGGTTAAAGTTCTGACCACTGTCTGCATATATAAAATTCTATCACCTTATCTGAAAAGTTTAGGCTCAGAAGAGAAAAAGCCTCGGTTTAAAATACCTTTTAGGTTTATTAAATCTTTAGGCTGAAGATTACAGCAAGTGTTTTGTCTTTGGTGAGTAGCTGTTTGTCTCACTTTATTTACTTGGTATTGGGTATTTGTCAATGTCATTTCATATCTGCAGCAGATTCCTACGTTCCATGGAAGTATGTATGTGTGCGAGTGTGCTGGGGGTCACATGACTGGTTCATCCTATTTGGTGGAGCAGCTTGACTTTTTTTCCCTGGCTTTTGGTGATGGTTGTGAGTGCAGAAGTTGATTGACAGATGCATGCCAGAAACCCCCATTCTCCTTTTCAAAGACTACATATGATGGATTGCGATCTTGCAGCTCAGCAGGACACAGGGACCATGCAAGCTGTAATTGGTCAGGTATGGAGTCAGCCATTTCTCAACTCCCCTTTTCTTTTTTTTTTCTTTTTTTCATGAGGGTCTAACCATATGATTCACATAATTCATATTTACAGGACCATCTTTCTATCTGTATCTTCAGCTACCAGCGAGTGTAGTACTGAAAGTGAGAAAGGCAAAAGAACCACAATAATCTGCCCTGGGAATCACTAGTTAAAACCTAAAATACCATGGTTTCCTTCTAATAAACCCGGCTTCTAATTTAGTCTGAGCTTTGCCAAATCAAGCTGTTTATTAATTTTCTGTTGCGTTTCGTTTCATTGTGCTGAAGTAGAAGAGCTGAGGAGTGCAAGTGTTCAGTGTGCTGGGGAGTTGCTTTCTATTTCTAACCCTGAGCATTATTTCTATATTGACTGTAATTCCTGTACTATAGGTTGGGGTTTTTTTTCTCTTTTTCATTTTTTCTCCTCTTTTTCATTTTTTTCCCCCCTCTTCTTTTACTCCTAACCCAGATAATGTGTGATTGAGCCTGGTAAATGTAGTAGTCTTTGCTGCTGCTGCTGCTGCAGAGGGGCAGCCTGCAAATTAAACACTGCCACAATCTGAAAGGTCCAGGTGGTCTGCTCGTGCTTCCTAATGCAATCCAGCACAACAGCTTTAATAAACAGCTCTATTTAGTTCTCCCTCCCTGTATCCAGGGAAGTGAACTGGTGTGGGGCTGCTGTGATGAAATGCCCGAAGAATATCTCTCTAAGGCCTCACAAGCTGATTTTTAGAGCTTTTCCGTTTTGTCGTCTTTGTCTTCCAAATGGGTCAGTGAGTCCTTCCCTTTCTGTTTTGTGATTTCTGATAAGTCTGTAGTTTTGATGTTGTGTGTCGTAACTGTGCCGTTTCGAGCTGCAGCCAGGAGAGAGGAGAATCTTTGTCTTTTCATTTGCTTCAAATAATAACCTCAAGTGGGGAGAAGAAATTAAATTATTGTGACCTGCTGTACAGGGAGGGCTGGTTTCCTCGGAATGCAGCCGGAGTCGGGTGAGGGTGCCTGGTTTCCTTTTTCTGACAACATTTTAAGTGCTCCCCACTTTCTCATTAACCACTGACTGTAAATCAGTCTCTGGCAAAGGGTATTTTTTGAACTCTCAGGAAAGTTTGTGGGGTTTTTCTTTCTGCATGCGTTTTCAGCTTAGTTAATGCACGCTGCTGGGGTGATAACACAGAATTTGTGTTTCCTATATGTTGATACAATGGTGGGAAAAATACGCATCCTGCAACGCCGGTTTCAACTAAATTATGGCAGAGCACACAAGTCCCTCCAAGCACATGGTTTATTAATACCCTTGTACACAGTAATGCATTTCTGGGAGGAAAATGTCAAATATGTAATACCGTGTTTACCACAGACTTTTATTGCTTTAAATATTTTAAAAATAGAAGATACATTTTTTATTAAAAATGCCCTGAACATTACCAGCTTTCGATTAGGCTGCCTTATCCCTGCAGAAGTGGGGCACGCCTGGCAGCGTTACGCTGTGTCCAAAGAGGTGGTTTAGAGCTGGCTAATTACCTTTTTGTGTAAACTTGGCCAGTCTTAACGAAATAGACTTAATTATTCTGAGGCAGAGAGAGCGGTGAGGTTTTGAGCAAGTCCCCTCGACAGAAAATGCACCCCGAACCTGTGATAAATCTCAGAGCTTGTAATATCTCTGGCATGTAACTTTCACTTTGGCATGTAAGAAAGTGTAAGTGAGCTATTTTATGTTTAAAATCTGCGAGCTCTTGGAAAGTGGCTTTCAGGCTGGAAAGGGTAGGAGCATTTCTCCCCCCCCACCCCAATGTCTAACATTCCATATTTCATCAATTAAAAACAAAAGTTCACTGAATGTCTGGAAAAAATGTTTGTATCATGTGTAAGGGGATTTCATTTCCTAAAGAACAATAACAAGGGCACGGGCTTGAAAGAAAAACACACGTAGCTGTTTTAGGAGACCGACTTCTTGGGGGTTTTTATCTCAGACTGTTGTTATTGTGCAGCTCCATGTGCTGGGTGCTGCAAACGTTGCTTTTCAGATCGGCAAGCGTCGTGTGTATTTTGCATATCCTGTGTGTGAGCGTGCACGGAACAATTGCTTCGCAAACCCACAGCGTTTCCACGTGTGGTTTGGGTTTGATTAATTGCCCGGTGTTTGGTTGTTACCAGCTGCATGTGAAGATGGAATGAAAAGTTTGAAAATACTGGGGGGTTTTTTTCTGATAAAAATGATGATGTTATTTTCTGGCTGTACAATAAGAGTTAGCTAAAACTTGGGAAGCACAGAGCAATCAGTACTATTACCATGCACTGCTGAGAACAGACTTTTCCTGTGAACTCTAATAGCCACCTGACGACAGGGAATAACTATCGAAAGGCAAACCCTATGCCATAAAATTTTTCCACTCCATAAGTCTACACTTCGAGTCGATCATAAATAATCATCATTTGCATATTTTGGTGCGTGCGTATTTTTAGAAGAGACGTACAATTCCTGACACTGTTGTTTTTTAGAAGAACAACTTCTTAAGAGTCTTTGATAACTTTCAAACCACCAAAGGCAAAACCAACTTAAATAAATGTTTATCATTTGCCATTTTCATTTCAGAACTGTGTTTTTTCTCCAGCTGTGAGAGAGCTACGTTTTATTTTGACTTATCATGCAGATGTAGCTTTAAACTCAGCCTTGTTTGCTGCTAATGGGGTGTGAACTTGCCTAATTAAAAATCCAAATGATACATGTATATCTCTGCTCCAATGGAGATCAGAAACACCAGCAGTTATTAGTAGTTCAAACACCAGCATGTGTACAACACAAAAGTAATAGCAGGAGATGCTGATTTAAAGGCATTTTCTACACCTACGTGCTTGTTCATCATTAAATGCATTTTCCACATGTTTTAAAAAAATACATATATTCTTGATGTAATCTCTCTCCCAGCACCAATGTCCACACCATTTCCCACTGGTGATGGCAGTGGTGGGCAGAGTGCTACAGTCCTGAGCATCACCTGGGTGTGTTGTCTCCAAAGGGGGTAGAATTGCTTATATTCCTTCCCTTTGGATTTTTCCTCCCCCCAAGCAAGCAATAAACCAGCCAAGTACTCTGAAGAACAACCTCCTTGCCTAGCGTGTCAGGATCTAGAAGCTCATTGCTCATTGTGATTTTGATTCATAACTGGAGTGTTTGGAATGAAACCCCAGCCCCTGTCAGCAACAGTCTGTAGCATCCTCCCTTGCACGCTGAACCACAATCCCTGCTATTTCTTCACGTACGTTTTCCTCTCGCAGAAACTATTAGCTAGAATTTTAAGCCCAATTCCTTGTATAACTAAGCCCATCTAAATGAACAGGTAATTAAATGTGTCACCTAATTATGCCAATTACTCTGTATTTTCTCTCCCTCTTACGCTCTCTAAGAGCTGTACTGTACCTTCCTCTGTTTTTCCCCCCTGTAATTTCTCCATCTTTTTCTTCTCCTTTTTTTTTTTTTACCCCCAGACCTGAGCTTGTGAGTGACAGGTTAGTTCATCAGCATTACAGCCCTCCTGTTTTTGTCTCATCTCATGCAGACAGGTCACTGTGTCCAATCACCCTTCTGGCTCTGCTGTCCCCAGGGGAGCCCAGGCCAGCCTGCCATCTTGATCCACCGGCCTGAGGGCCCGTGCTGGCTGCACATTTCTGTGCTCACTGGCTCTTGCAAATACAGGAAAGCAGCAAGGGGAGGGGGGCAGCTTAAATTAGATCTCTCTAAACTGTGAGGAAGTAAATGAGGTAACATTTTTCTTCAAACGAGCAGGTGTTATGAGTTCTCCCTCTACATGTTAACCGTGCTTATTTTCTATATTTCAATGGTATCCTCCACGTGATCTCATCATCTAGGCAAAGCTGTTTACGCAAAGGTAGACGTGCACTTGTTTCCCATAGAGAGTTCTGCTCTGAAGCCCAATTTGTAAGTCTGATACATTGCTGCAGCCAAGGTGGGGCCTCCTCTTCTGGGTTTTAGTTTGTTGTTTGGTTGTGTTTAAATGTGTGTATGTGTTTCCCCACTCTTAACAACCCTAGAGCAGGAGGATAAATGTTTCCAGAGAAGCCATTAATTTCTGTAGCTCATGAGTCACTTTTCAGAAGTTTGATCTGTTGTCAGTGCTGGTTTGTAATGCAGATCAATGCTTATCCAGGAGCTTAATTCTTCCTAAACGATCAGCTCTACAATGCCAGTTTGTTCTGAGCAATCTTCTAGTGGTTCTTATTGTATTAGGGAAGGTGTTCTTCTCTCGGAATACTCATTTCCATCTCTAACATAGAGAAGGGCCTTTAGCGTACGCAAACAGCAAAGAACCGTCTTACACGTAAATTTAAGATCCACTTTTATACCACAGCATGGAACTGTGCCCTTTTGACTACTGTTTAAGACAAATCCTGTTCTCTCCAGCAAGGATTAGATCCATCACTGTAAGCATGACTACTTGCATAAGTAAGGTCAGACTGCTTGTCCCCGTGTCTGCTTAGTGTATGTCCAGCACAGACATTCTTGTCCTTTCCGGTCGCCAGCAGTTGTTTTCTGCACTTTGAGACTGTGAGAGAGACTCTTACGGACAGGTAGACACTGACTGTTGTTTTCAGTGGTAGAGAGACAATGTTAACAATAAGAATCATGTTTGAAAAAACTTCAAAACCAGATATTTTTTAATATTTATGAAGAAGCTGGTACTCCGATAATGAAGCATTCCATCTCCGCAGAAAGCCACTGCTTTATACCCTCTCTGGTACACTGTGTCCTTAAGAATTATTGTTGTAAGGAGATGCAGGAATGTGGCTGTAATATTTTACAGTATAAATATTTGTTGTAGAGGACTTTGGATCTCGTTAATTTAATATATGTAAATTCTTTGGTCCTAGGCCTGAATTCCAGTGAAAGAATGCATTTCTCTGTTGACTTCTGTTTCTACAGCAGAAAAAGATGGATTTTTATCATTTTCATTCACGCATGAAAATAAGCTTCCTTGTTTTCACACCAAAATGGGGTTTTAATTGAAATCAGTCCTCTAAAAACATCTTTAGTCATTCCTACAGGATTTTTCTATTCTTTCCCAGTCTGTGCTACTCTACTGTCTCATCTGTTCGTTTGTGGGTCAGGCCAGTTAAGAGGTCAAATCTTTAAGCAGCTGTGATTTGCACTCTGTGTATATTCACTGTGATTCTAATTGTGAGAGGAAAAGAAACTGTCAGATGACCTTTAAATTGCTGAGCAAGTGACACCCATCAGGTGATGTAGATCTTTATCTTTTGGCAATGCATTTACATTCAAGTACCTCTGCTACATTTCCTAGATTATAGACTGATAAACTAAATACCAGTCTGGACCACTTTTGTATGTACAGAACATAGAAGTGACTCTGCTGAGCCTCTTATCTTACACTGACCTGTAGCTGAAACAAGACTTTTATTTTCCTTCTCAGATCTGAACTGCAGCTTAAATGGAAGAAAATAAATGGACAATTGAAGACAAATTGTAGTCAGTGCTTTCCACATTAGATGAGGACCTGGCAAAGTAGCTTTTGTTTCCTGTGATCTGCATCTCTTAAAATTATTTGCCTGTAATGCTGTTTCATACTCTGAAATTACATGAAATGCAAGAAGAGGGGTAGTTGAGGCCCCGTCCCTGGAGATATTCCAGGTGAGGCTGGACAGGGCTCTGGGTAACCTGATCTAGTTGAGGCTGTCGCTGCTCACAGCAGGAGCGTTGGACTAGATGCCCTTTGGATGGCTGTTCCAACCCAGGCCAGTCTGTGATTCTCTTAAGAACCTCAGGTCAGTCAGTTCTGGATGTATGCAAGATCATGTCTCATTACAGTTCACAGGACTTTAGTTAGTTGGCCCTCACTTAAGCCCATGTAAGAAGTCTGTAGCTGCCAGTCTTGAGGTGCACAGTACAAGGCTGAACTCGAAGGAGCTCAGCACATTAATAACACTTGGTCCAAATTGCCTATTGAGTAGCTGTCATTGCTCATAAATAGAACAAATTCTGGCTTAACCACTAGCTAAATAATTGCTATGCAAACTAGTCTATAATTAGAACTGACGACTAGGATTGAAGATAGTAACTTAAGGCTCCAAACACTTTTATTTTTCAGGGATGTCAGGGCTACAGGTAACTGGACTGTAGCTTCAGGGTTTTTGTTTTATTGTTGGCTTTGAAACCTCTGTGATATGTAGGACTATTTCTTCAAAAGAGAGAGATTAGCTGTTGATATTTGCTGCTGATTCTGTCTTGCCTGGTAGTGCTGTTCCATAGGAGAGCTTTATCTAGCCGTTAGATCAAAAGAAAACGTTGAAGATCAAGAGGCTGTTCTCAACTTCTAGCCGTTTTAAAAAGTGAGAGTAGGAGAAAGTTTAAAAAAAGAAAGGGAGGGCTGACGGGGGGCCAAACATCTTTATTGCAACCCTTCTTTACACCATGAATGGCATAAATTAAATTGTCTTAAGCTATTTAGAAGCTGTTTAGACTAGATCTTGTACTTACTTATCAGTCAGTTTTCCCTATCTGTAAGTGGTACAAGCAGTATGTACTGTACTAGATCATAGCAAAACTGGGTCCTACATATTTCTAAAGGTAGTCTTCCTTTTAGTCCCAGGAGTAGCAGAATCAGAGCCATCAACACTGGTGCACATACTCAGAGCATTCAGAGATGACAGCGTCAGAAACGGATCTTGCTCATTGATGTAGGTACACAAGTGTCTTACTCCCTTGGCTCACGTGAATGAGGATTTACAGGGTAGAATGCAGTTCTCATAGAAACAGATGGGGCTTGTCTTGATGGGTTTCCCTGTACCAGCTTACTGTAAAGAAATCCAATAATTTGATAAGCAGTGCTGCAAAATCTTACTTGTGAGAGTAATTTTTGATCCCGTGCTATTTCCAGTGAGTGTTACCTAAACTACTTCCTAAATAGGATCTATTCCTATAGGTAACTTTCCAGGATGGGGCTGTCAACCCACAGATGGTGAAGGGCATTGTAGATACAAACAGGTCCTTAAGGATACCAACCCAAAAAACAAAGAACTTCATCCTACTTCAGTCACTGATTCCATCAAGTAATTTTTATTTTACAATTTTCTAGCACTGTGAAGGCTCTTTGTCTCGCGTGTGTTTAGAAGACACCATCCAGCTGTGTAATGGCACTTCCAAAAAGGAATTATTACAGGGGCAACAGCAAAAGACAGAAGAGGTCTTTCAGTTACCCCCTGCTATGGACACAAGAGTTTAATGCAACAGAAAATTCAGAGCATAAGGTTTTTTAGTGAAAGTCATGTTAAGAGTATAACACAACAGCTCCTGTTAGACATGGTGTAAGAGATCATTCTCTGTCAGAATGTTGTCCTTCTTGCTAAACCATTCACATCTCTAACTGTTTTTCCATTTACTAAGCCAACTTGTGAAGCTCTAACTCGGATTTTATTTGAGCTTTGCTTGTGTTTCATGTGCAGTGAAGTATGGAGAAATTTTACTGGAATAAGAAGTCTGATTATTATTATTTTTTTTAAGCTGGAGGCTTTAGCCTCTCTGGAAATCTTTTTTAGGGAAAAAATGTAAGTTTGATGCATAGGCTAAAACTGAAATCAACTAAGACTCAAGCAACACTATTAATTACAAAACTATTTAATATCACAGAACTTTAGGGATTGGAAAGGACCTTGAAAGATCATCCAGTCCAATCCCCCTGCCACAGCAGGATCACCTAGATCAAGTCACACAGGAACATGTCCACGTGGATTTTAGATATCTCCAGAGAAGGAGACTCCACAACCCCACTGCCCCTTCCACTGCTCTGTCACTCTCACTGGGAAGAAGTTTATTCTCATTTTTACGTGGAGTCTCCTCTGTTCCAGCTCACACCCACTGCCCCTTGTCCTGTCATTGGATGACAATGAGCAGAGCCTGGCTCCACCCTCCTGACACCCACCCTTCACATATTGATCAACATTAATGAGGTCACCCCTCAGTCTCCTTTTTTCCAAGCTCAAGAGACCCAGCTCTCTCAGCCTTTCCTCATCAGGGAGATGCTCCACTCCCTTCATCATCTTCGAAGCTCTGTGCTGGCCTCTCTCCAGCACTTGTGTGTCCTTTTTGAACTGAGGGGCCCAGAACTGGACACAATATTCCAAATGTGGTTTAACCAGGGCAGAGTAGAAGAGAACCTCTCTCAATCTACTAACCGCCCCTCCTTCTGATCCGCCCCAGGATGCTGTTGGCCTTCTTGGCCAGAAGAGTCCATTGCTGGCTCGTGGTCATCCTGGTCTCCACCAGGACCCCCCAGGTCCCTTTTTCCTATGTTGCTCTCAAACAGGTCAGTTCCCAGCCTGTGCCAGTACCTGAGGTTGTTCTTGCCCAGATGCTGGACTCTACACTGCCCTTGTTCATTCAGTGTCTCCCTGCCCAACTCTCCAGCCTGTCCAGGTCCTGCTGAATGGCAGCACAGCCTGCTGGGGTGTCGGTCACTCCCTTGTTTTAAGCTTATGACTTAAAATCACATTGTCTCTCATCGATGCCAAACTAGCATCAGCTTCAGTAGTCATAGTACAATGCATTAAAGGATGTGATTATTGTTTTCTAATTTATAACCACAGAGACCCATCCTTGATTTTTTGTAAAATTCAGCTTTAGAAAGGATGAAAAAAAAATGTGAGTAACTGGTAATATTTAGGTCTGGCAATTCTGAGATACTGCGAGCTGTTGCTACTAGAACCAGATGCTGCCAAAATGCTGAATGTTCCGAAGTCCAGGGCTTCACACCACTTCTGGTAGGCAAGACCCTATTTCAGCAGGGACTCAATGTTTTCAATCTTTGTGGGCAGGATTAAACCCTGAAGAACATGAGGGGAAATGTTTCACTCGATATTTTTTTCCGCTCAGCCGTGGTTAAAACAAAGTTTTCCTGTGACAATTGTTCTGTTTAAAGTGAAATGAAGTAATGTAGAGAATTAGGCAGCTCTAGGAAACAAACAGCTACTGCAGGATTCCTGGCCACAAGTCTTACCTTCCTTTTCTGTGTACAGAACGTGCCTCACATTCTTGGAATGGATTATACAAAGCAGAAATAATATCTGCAAACAAGAAGCTCCCAGTCTTTTGGAGGAAAGGGTGAAAGTTGTGGCAAATGTAAAAGCGGTTTCTTACGTGCAGGACTAAAGCAGAGAACATCAAACTCATTTCACTTAGTGTCACTCATGATTTATCATTATAGTCAGGGCAAACTGTGATCTCAGAGCTGAAACAATTTTGTCCATTAAGAGAGGAAAAAAACAATCCCAAAAAGTGGAGTGTTCCAGCATGGCTTTTATATCCTTAAGGTTGCAATATTGAATTCAGAACTGGGGGAGCTTAATCTTGCAGCCAGATTTGACAAGATGCCAGCTGAACAGAAGGCAGAAGTGATGGTTTGCACGTAGTAATGCTCACGGTGAGAAATAAAGAAGGTTAAGACTTTTTCCAGAAGCCTGGTTGCGGATTCACCACATGCTCTAGCAAGAAAACCTATGTGAGCAGGTTGGTGAGCATAGCTCACAATTCCAAAGCCTGAGAGAAGACAAACCGGAGCGCTCTAAACCAGCACGCAAGGTCTGCAATGGCTCCAAACCCAGTTATCTTCTTGTTTGTTTGTTTTAGTGCTGCTGCTCATTTGAAGCATGATCATGAAACCATTTCAGCACATCCACCAGTATCACCACAACCTTCTCAAGAAAGCTCACATAAGCACCCTGATGCACATTAAACTATGTGCTGCTAAAGGCTTGGATCTCACGTGGCCTCTGTGGAATACAGGCACATACAGCTGGAAAAGAAGAAGCCAGTTCTCCAGCTTCACCGACTTAATCATGGAGAGTGGAGGGGGGTACAGGCACACAGTATCACAGTACATTAGGGATTGGAAGTGACCTTGAAAGATCATCCAGTCCAATCCCCCTACCACAGCAGGACCACCTAGACCAACTCACACGGGAACATATCCAGGCTGGTTTTAAACATCTCCAGAGAAGGAGACTCCACAACCTCCCTGGGCAGCCCCTTCCAGTGCTCTGTCACCCTCACCATGAAGAAGTTCCTTCTCATATTGATGTGGAACCTCCTCTGTTCCAGCTCACACCCACTGCCCCTTGTCCTATTGTTAGATGTCCCTGAGCAGAGCCTGGCTCCATCCTCCTGACACCCACCCTTTCCATAGTTATAAATACAAATGGAGTCACCCCTCAGTCTCCTTTTCTCCAAGCTCAAGAGACCCAGCTCCCTCAGCATTTCCTCATCAGAGAGATGCTCCACTCTCTTCATCATCTTTGTGGCTCTCCAGCAGTGTCATGTTGTTCTGGAACTGAGGGACTCAGAACTGGACACAATATTCCAGAGACAAACCTGGAGACTGCATGTGAAATCTTGGAGGAGCAAGCAGTGCACTCACTGGTTTGGAAAATCAGATCTGGACTTTGAACAGTCAAACAACGAAACAAAAGCGCTGAAAAGTGGAGTTGCTTCTAAAAATACGCATTTCTGATTATTTTTAAAGTTCATGCTGGATTCTTAGGAAGAGGAGAAATTGAATTGCCCCTTAACTAGGGATTTAGAGTGACTCTGTAATGGATTTTAACCCAAGAGTTGCTGTGGATATCCAGGAAACTTCTCTTCTGTTCTGCTCATGTCCTTATGCTAGACCCATCACCAGAGTTATTAGATCTCAAAGATTACATTCTTTGATCTGGTGCTTTCTAAATCCTTAAACCATGGTTTATTTATTTAAAAGGTTATATCCAGCATTTGATTGGATTGTAAAGTACCCTTTGACTCTTTCATGAAGGACACAGTGGAACACATGCCGCTGCAGGAGTATTTCCTTCTGGCCATGAAGTACCACAGCGTTTCATTGAATTAAGGACTGCACAAGGATCTGAGCTTTTAATCTGGCCGGTGTGGTTCGTGAGAGTCTTTTTATCTCATTGATATCAAGATGTCATTAATTTCTGATACAGCATTATTAGAGGAGGCAGGTGAATTTCAGTTACTCTCTAAATTACACCCCCACCCCCCTTGCCCTGTAAATTAGCTTTGTATTTCTTTGAGAAAACAAAAGCGTACTAAACCACGGAGAGGTGTATGTTCAAGCTGCCTTCCTGAGGTCTCTTTTGCGTCTGTTGTTTACCAGCATTCATCCTAATTAACTCTGTGGAGCTAAACAGGGTTAGTTTTGGGTAAATGTGATCACCAGCAGCATTTAAGCTGGTTTCATCAGACTGAGAAGCCCTTATGTGAGAAAATGTACCAGGGTAGTCTACAGAGCTTGATTAATTGTGGGCTGTGTGATGGAAGTCCCAAGCTAAGGGACAAAAGGCACAGAAAGCAGAGGAGAAAGACACTAACATTGTGCCCAGTGTACTCCATTCCAACTGATATTAATTCTGCTGCATCCAAACTGGTTTCTTTTTTTCCATCAGTCTTCCAAGGCAAAGTGTAAAAATTCTCATGAAATTTACCTTAATTCTGGACAAGCCGAGACTGCAATTGGCACCTGAAAAGAGAAACCTTATTAGAAACAGCTATTATTGTCTCATTTTTTAATGCTTGTGTTTGGCTATTTTTCAGCTTTAAGCGGCTCAGCCCCTGGAGATAATAGCCCGATTCTACTTTACACTGAGACCTCTTTACACCATCTAGTAGTACAAGCCAGCTGTAAAGTGGGTGTAAGAGTAATTTATTTACCTCTGCCTCAAAGCTGCTTGACATGTCCAGAATGTTACAAGACCACCGTAATGGAGATGGGAATCAGGTCCAAACAGATGGACCAGAATTCCATTCTTTTAGGTGGAAACTCAAAAGGAATGGGCAGAAATCGGACTGGAGGGAAGAGAGGAAGGACTAAACCTTACTTAGCTACAAATAGGTGTTCATTAACATCCCTTCTGGATGGAAAATCAGGCAAGGTGAAAGGGCCAACGTTCATTTGGGGCCAAAACTCATTGACTTCCTAAAAGAGACAATTCATTTGCTGACAGTAATGAAAACATGAAAGGGAGCAAAGCAAGTACCAGTCAAACCAGACTAGTCAGTACCTGACAGCATAACCAAAACAAAATGAAGGCTGCTCTCTCAATCAGTCAAATGCGTCATGGTTTTAAAATGACTATGTTTAAAACAAAAAGCTTACATCAATTTATCTTCTCCCCCCTCCCTGCCCTGTTTTGCCTTTCATTTCTGGACTGCAATGTTGTTCGCTGAGACATCTGACAAAGATCTATGTTTCCAGAGCATTATTCAGTTAGTACACCTGGATTAGTGAAAAAGAAAACAAATTAAATTCATAGGAATTAATGTCAGTTAAATTGCCTCTTTCTGCACTTCATATTGTCAGATGAATTCTTCAACTCCAAGTCAAAAGGTGAATTAAAGCAGCAAACAAAGAGAGGAGCAGCAAAACAGTGAATGGCAGTTATGCTAATTGCAAACATCATTACCCAGGCCCAGGAAAACAATACTAACAGAGCAATTTTGGGGTTGAACCCAAGAATTTGCTTCGAAATTTTCAGAAGCTTCCTACTTCATTCCTTTTCATAATCCCTTTTAAGCAGGCACATAGGAGGCTTAAGGGATTCCATGAAGGTTGTGAGATATTTCTCTCTTTGCTTCCCCATTTTGTTAGGTCCCAAGGGAAAAATATTGGCAGGGCTTGTAGAACCTTCTGTGATTGAAGTAGCCTGGTATTTTCTGTCTTAAGACCGTTGCTGCTGCTAGTGTTTCGATCTAGTTGGCCATCTATTTCTGAATATTTTTGAACACAATTTCCGCTGAAGTACAACAGTGGTTCCCAATGAGGATAGGGAAATAGGGGATAGTTTGCCCATTTTAAAGACCTCCCATGTTTAAGAGCAGGACTCTGAACTTGATCAGAAGTGGGAGCATTGTGCCCTCAATGTCTCTTCTAGTATCCTGTGACAATCCACCCATGTTTGATTATGCTGCAAGCCTCTGAAGAAAGTAGTTGTCACATGTTTACTTGGCAGCCCTCTAAACAGCTACATCCCCTAAAGATTCACAGAAAATAAAGATGTGAAAGGACCCTCAGAAACTCACCTGCAGGTATCAGTTTATCCGAGTCACATCTGACAGGTATTTGTCTAAGCGCTTCCTGGAAAACTCCAGAGGCACCAATTCCACCTTGTTCTTGTGCTGTTCACTGAGTTGAACTCTCTGGCTTAGTTCACACTATCAGAAGGTTTTCCTTGCAGCAAAAAGAACCTTTCTGGCTCCAAGTTAAGCTCACGTCTTCTTCTCTGTTTTGGGGTTATCAGATTATTTCTGGCTCTCCTTGAAAGCCCAGCTTCTAACTTGGCCTGTGCTCTGTTAGATGACAGATGTGCCACCAGGGGCCCTTCTGTGTACTCACTGACTGGTCTCTGGGGTAAATGGAGAAGGAAGAGGTGAGAGTCAGATGAAGACAGGACAAGAGCCAGGGAGGACAGGTATAGGTAGAAACAATAATTATGCAAGCAGTCAACCAGGAGTAGGGACTGGTGAGGAGTGGAGAGGAAAAGCAGAAGCTTGAAGGAGGAGTGAATTCCAGAGGCATTGGGAACTGTGAAGGACAGTAGGGGAGAGGAATTTCTTCATTTTTGGGCAAGCTGAGGTGAGAGAAGCAATGGGGAGGGGTCTGGACCTGGCCAGAAGACAGAAACGTAAACCTGTTGGCAAATCATCTCAGTTTTCCTTTACAAAGAGGAGAACACTTCCCTGATGAGGAAAGGCTGAGGGAGCTGGGTCTCTTTGGCTTGGAGAAAAGGAGACTGAGACGTGACCTCATTCATGTTGATAAGTATGTGAAGGGTGGGTGTCAGGAGGAGGGAGCCAGGCTCTTCTCACTGTCATCCAATAATAGGACAAGGGGCAGTGGGTGTGAGCTGGAACAGAGGAGGTTCCTCATCAATGTGAGAAGGAACTTCTTCCTGATGAGGGTGAGAGAGCACTGGAAGGGCCTGCCCAGGGGTGTTGTGGAGTCTCCTTCTCTGGAGACGTTTAAAACCTGCCTGGATGTGTTCCTGTGTGACTTGGTCTAGGGGATCGGACTAGATGATCTTTCGAGGTCCCTTCCAATCCCTGATGTTCTGGGATTCTAGCGTAGCTGAATTTTCATTTTGAATGAAAAACTTCCCAGGGATTTTGACACTGCTATTTCCAACAGACAAAACTTACTCAGGTAATCTGCTAGAACAGTGACTGTCACACAAATTTTGGGGTGTATTTAGGCACTGTTCTCTACACAAAGTAGACACATGAAGCACCTATAATAGGTGATACCTGGCTCTTAATTCTCCCCAGCCTCAGTGTTTACGCTGTTAAAAAACAGAAGCATCACAAAGCCAAGAGCTTTTCTATTTCTAGTGTCTAATACAATTCCTGTACTCCAAAGTAAAATCTTCAGTTTACAAAGGAGAAACAGCACTGGATTGTTGTTTGAACAGATATAACAGCTACTTTCAGCAGCTCACAGTCACTTTAGTTCCCATACTATGCCAATTTTATCTCTGACAGGAGAGGGATAATTTTCCAAAACTTATTAAGCTTTTCTTCTGCATTATTTACAATAGCAAGTATAATGTAGGGTTTACTAAGAGCTTGCCATCATACTAAAGAAGAACTGGGAATAGGTATCTGGTACAAACCACTTACATGAGGCAGAGCTATGTGCAAAGGAAAAGGAGTAATACAGGGGGGTGTGGAAAAGGCACGAAATTAATAGAAGTGGGAGATGCAGGGTGGAAGGGGGGCATGGAAGCTCGAGAAAAGGTGTTTTGGTAAGGCTGAAAATTTCAGAGTTACTTTTAAATAGCTTTGTTACAGTTTTATATATTGAACTTGTGGTAATAAGGACTCACAAAGGTTGAAAGATTAGGACTAGCAGCCAGGATTAGACTTGTGGCATAGAACGGCGTGGCTGTGTACAGGAAGGCTGAGAATAATAAACCGGCATCAATGTTATATCCTTTCTCTTCACCTTTATCCATTCAGCATCTGCTCAGATGTGAGTTCAGGGACCCATCTTACCAAGCATCAAGGTCAGCAAAGTGTGCCTGTAGCAGCGGTGCTGCAGCATCTGAGACAACTGTAAAACCAGGGCTTGATGCTGTCACCTTCCTCTCTTTATTGGTATTTGGTAAAACTTCTGGCCGTTAGCACTCTCAGATACCATTTTTATGCCTAACTGAAGGGAGACTGGCATAGGAATTTTCTGGTGGCAAACTGGAACCTACGATGTTTCAGAGAAAGGCTACAAAGCCAAGAAAAAAGCCCATGAAGCTGTCGTTAACAGTGACTTACACCCAGAGCTGTTCTTTTAGTAGAGGTATTGCTGGCTGAGGTACAGATCCACTCACCACCACTGTGATTTAAAGATTCTTTTGAAATCGCTTTTCAAGACGACACTTCATTTCTTCGGGTGTTGGTCAGTGTCTTCTGCCTTGGATCAGCTTCTGCTTGGTAAATGCCACTTGGACACCCACTGCATCTGCAGCTGTCTGGAGCATGAGTAAGGCTGGAAGGATAAAATATATATTTTAGTTCCCCTTCCATGCTTTTTCCTGTGGTAAACTGCTCCCCTTCAGGCTAGAGAAAAAGAACTATTTTTTCCTGAAGTTTTACTGAAATGATACGTTATTTTATCTGTTCTTCCAAACTGATCTGATAAAGATGGGGTTTCGTATGCAAGCTCACACCACTGTGTGGGGTGTGCGTTTATATCGCCGAAGGGCTTTTTGCTGTGGTCCCATATGGGTGCTCCTGTGCCTAGGAACAGCCACACTGGCACCAGGCGAGGTAGGGAGCCTCTAAATTCCATTCCTTAGCTCAAGAGTAGGGTAGGTAAGATGCGTAATTGCACTGGCATCACACAACACATGGGAGAACAAGCAAATTTTCTAGGGAATTTCTTTTTTTCAATATTTTCCAGTGTTGCCAGTCTGGGCAGTGACATCAGCTTCTTTAATTCCTACGCTGTAAAATTTTATGTCCAGGGTTTTAAGTGTAGTAGTAGCCCTGTTAAATTTATACTGGAGAAGCAAGAGGTAGAGAGGATACTGGTTGGACCTCGGCCTCAAGTTGCAACAGGAGGTTTACATTGGATCTTGGGAAGAAGTTCTTTCCTGACAGGGTGGTTCGGCACTGGAACAGGCTGCCGAGGGAGATGGTGGAGTCCCCATCCCTGGAGATGTTTCAAAACCGAGTAGATAGAGCACTTGAGGCCATGGGGTGGGGGTTAGCGAGATGTTGGGATGAGGCTGCACTTGATGAGCCTTGAGCTTCTTTCCAGCCATGATGATTCTATGACCTGGGCTACAGAACAGCATTTATTCACACCAGCTGTAGTGGACATCAAGCGGCACTGTTACACAGGGAAGTGCGAGGGAGCCACAGGGCTGGGACACAGTAAGGCCCTGTCCCCACAGCACTTCAGTAGGACAGCCAGGGATGGAAGCCCTCTAATCCATAGCCTGGGAAGCTCAAGGCTGGCACAGGTGGGACATTGCTGGGCTGTGGGTGGGGAGGCCCCAGGTGTGGCTGGTTAACAGCCACCATTTTCCTTGCCTTCCCTGCAGTACCTGGGCCACCTCCTGCTCCATAAAGAACAAGCTGGAGTGGCTGTAGGGTGTAAGGCTGCAGGGTTGTTTGAATCTGGAGTGCTGGCTCATCCTGATTCTGGATTGACAACCAAGGTAAATGAGTGGTGGGGAGTTTTTTTGTGGTGGTTTGTTTTATTTTTTAGTAGGAAGGTCTGTAGGGTGTGAAAGAGCAGAGGGGTGTGTGTGCCTCAGGAAGGGTATAGCGTGCTCTCTAGTCCTTTTTCTGGTGCTGCTGGGTGACTGGTGAGAAGGCCCAGCCATGAGCTGCTGGCCATGTAGCTGGCAGAAGCTACAGGCTCACAAGCACAAGCTCAGCCTTAATGTTGACTTGAGGGTGCCCTAGACTCTTGCTGCTCCTGGTGCTTTGGCTTCATGTAGGTACTATTGCCTCTGTTTTTTTGTGTCTGAGTTAACCAGTTTTTGGGCTGTCAGGTGCCTCCCAGTATGTGTGAAATAACCAGTGAACATTCTGCTGATTATAGCGGAGTCAGATTTGCACTCATGTGTTTATATGAAATCTAACGTTGGAATCATTCAAAAATGAAATATGAGAGAGTGCTGCTGCTAAGTGTTTCCCAGGGTCTTCCACCTTGTCTTGACTGATCCTGTGCTCTTCAAATGGTGCAGGAATAGACTTGGGTAAGTGTAGGCATTGGCCTATATGAGAAACATCCTACAAAGTTGCAAATAAAAATAAGAAATTAAGAGAAGAAGTTAATCTGCCAGTTTTTGGTAACTTCATGGTAATTCTTGATGTGCTGTGCTGTGTTTGTGAGCAGCAGTGGGTGTTCAATGAGCTCTCACTGGTTTTTGAACTCTCTCAGTGGCTTCAAATGTCAGACAGAATGATTCTTGACCATCTACAAAGTTGAAAGGCAGTATAAGTGGACTAAGTACCATCCCAGTGCTGCATTTACTTCCCCAAGTGAGGTTCTTGGTACTAGATGAATGGGGAGTGCTGGAGGAAACGTGGTGCCTAAACTTATCTGTGTTCTTTGTGGGATGCTAATTGCATGTGGAGTTGCCTGTGATTCATGAGCAGCTCCAGGCTACTGCAAAAAGTTGTTGATCAGGTGATATGTGGCCAACCATGGTCACTTTTTTGAGTTGTCTCTTAAATCAGCAGTATAAAATACAGCTCGGAGATCTGTGATAAAGGCGTGCTCTCCCATATGTAGCTCAAATTTGGAGAAAGTGTTTATTTTATTTAGTGGGGTTTAATTTTCCTATGGTTTATTGTTTAGACTGGAAAATTCCCACCAAAACCAGTTTCAAGGCTGAACTTTTTAGCAGGTGGTAGCCTTTTCTTCAGACAGGCACAGTGTACCAGAAATAAGGACAGCAAACCCTAAACATGATTTAGAGAGCTTTGACAGCTGCTTTTAAAGCGAAAGCAATAATTATTCTGCCAGTGCATACAAGGGTACGGGTTTCACCTTTGTTTATGTCCAGGGCTGATGAAGGTTTTGACATTTAAGCAGCCAAGATGAGAAACCCAAGGCTTTCAGGCATACTCTCAGTGATTTGCAAAATTCCTGTTAGGCTGAAGAGAAACCCAGGCAGAGATGGTTTTTACAGTCTGTCCTCTTGTGTGGTGCACCAAGCATTTCATTAGTGTTGTGAGCAACATTTCTTCCCAACAGAAAGTGTGTTGGGCTTACTACAATCACTGTTCAGTGACTGGTTTTTTTACTGTCTAATTGTAGATGACTTCTACATCAAAGGGTTTTATTCTTGGATTGTATTATGTCACTGCATCTGCATCTTTCTTAGAGAAGCTGTTTAGCTTCCTTAGATTCCAAAGTGTTAAACAAATGTCATGTTGTCCTGCTTGGAGCCCATCAGCTTCCTCTTAGCTGCACTGAAGAAACATGTAACTGAACTCAGTGATTCTGCATGGGTGTAGAGACTGTGTTACCAGTAGAGTTTAAAGGAGTGTGCCAGCTCTGGTGTGGAGGAGCTTGGGCAGGTATCAGCAGTGCTGTGTGGGAGACTTCCATTACTCTTTTTCCATCTCCTTTTGGTCTAAAAGTAGCTCTGCAGCTCTAGCTGCTTTTTTTACTGTGTTGCTTACCAAAAGAATAAATCACAGATATTAATGTGTCTTCAGAAACTTCTGGCAGTATTTGGCTTCTGAGATACCTCTTCTCTGCCTTACTCCTGTGTGTCTTTCAGGTGCTCTTTCCAATCCAGGAGCTTGTTGTTCTTCAGGTGCTTTCCCAGTATTGCAGCTCCATTTGGGGTGGGTAACAATCACAGGTGGAGCCCAGGTGTACTGGCCTCTATTAATATCCCTCAGCTGTGTAGCTTGCCATGGCTACTCATTTAATTTTTGATGGTTCCTAGAAAAACCTGATGAAAATGGACCTCTCTCCTCCTGTACCAACAAAGGCAGAGCTAAAAAAAAGGGAGCGATGCACACTTACTCCTGTTGATGTTAATCCAGAGCATGGTTCAATATTCAGGCTCTGTACATGGATGTGGTTCTGATTCTGTTGTTAAACATGCTGTTATCAATATTGCTGAACAGAGCTTTATCACGAGCACAGTCAGACCAAGTGTAAATACTAATTAGACCCTAATCCAAAAATCTGTTGGAGTTTATGGCAAGATGCAATGTGTTTTGGGCATGTCCCAAGGTGAAGAATTAATCATTATTTCAGCAGGGTTCTGCCTCTGCACTTGAGAAAATTACCTTGCTAAGGAAGGACTATTTTGTTTACCTGAGGCTTCCTGTTTTCCTGAATTCTCTTGGTTTTTCCTTGGTAGAAATGTTGTGTAAGGTCTTGACGAGCAGGAGCTGCCTGCAGAGAAGCAGCAAGCCCTACCTCGCTGCATAAAGAGTGCCATAATGGAAACTTGCTTGTATAAGACACAGGAGGGCATTTATCCAACTCCACTGTGCTGTTAAGCTACAAACTCAGTTAAGCTTGGCTGTGGAAAAGGGTGAAAATCCTGGCTTTACTGAAGCCCAGTGGGATTTAATCATTAACTGATATTGCCTGGAGAAGTGGTAGTAGTTAGAGGTATAGGAAGTGCCTGTTAGGAATTGAACAATTCCAGATCTGCTCTGAAGGGTCCTGATGAACTGAGATTATGGGGAGATTTTGATATTCCAAAAGCTATGTCTTTACTAATACTCAGTGCACCATGAAGGAACTTAAAACCCATTTGCTCCAAAACCAGGAGGTTGTGGAGTCTTCTCCTCTGGAGGTGTTTCAAACCTGCCTGGACATGTACCTGTGTGACTTGATCTAGGTGATCCTGCTGGGGCAGGGGATTGGACTCGATCTTTCGAGGTCCCTTCTGATCCATAATAGTTTGATTATGTGATTAGGCACCAGTTAAAAGAGGGGGGAGCTGTTTGTAAGAAGATGGTCTCTATTGGGTGAATTGGAGCAGTGATTCCTGCAGATAGCACAGGCTGACGGAGTTAAGGAGAAATGATTAAAGGAGGATGCTTGAGCTTTCTTTCAGTGAGTGCCTTCTTGCTGTGCATGCTGGTGATGCTGATTAATGAGGTGCTTTCTTCAGTGGTGCTGCCATGCCACACTGCCAAAAAGACATCTGTTGGCAGGATCTTTCCTGCTGTATCTGTTGAGCAGAATGTTGTGAAATACAGAGAGTGCTGTGTGTCTGCTCACCAGAGTCTCTGCCCCCATTTGGAGGAAGAACTGGGATGGTTCTCCATCTTTGTTTGCTGCAGGAAAGACTCAAGGTGAGAGACAGAACAAATCCTGTAAGGCAATTCTGTCACTCACCTCATCTTCATAATCTTTCCTTAGCTTTCTCTGCCTTCTAACCCCAGTATTGATCGTGTCATAGGCTACAGCAGACCAAGGCAGGGGGCTGAAAACCTTTCCGAACAGCAGTTGCCAGCCTGCCTGTTGCAGCTTGAAGGAGAAAAGCATGCTGTGAAAACAATCAGTGCATTTGCTTTAGATCTAAGTGATTCCAACTAGGTCGATGCCTCATGCTGATGTGTTGAAAACATTTAAAAAATTTCTCAGAGTTTGATTTCAGCTGAAACACTTCAGCATGTGTCTGACTCTCTGAAGTTGTTATTTCTCACTAATGCAGCAGACAACTGTTTTTTCCACCTTAGCACAAAGCAGTAAGGAAACTGGGCCTTGCTGTCTAGATGGGTTTGTTTTGAATGTCTGGAGGCTTTTTGTGGAAGGGGAGATTATGTTTTATAAGCTGAGGCTCTTGCAAATTGACTCCAGAGTATGTAGTAGCTCATTTCTTGAAGGGGGAAAAGAGATAATCACAGTTCTAGTGTGAATGAGAGAGTAGCTTTACTTAAGCTGCTTTTGTTCCCTGTATTCAAATTTCCATTCAAAGGCAGACTAGATCATTCATGAGGAATTTTGTTATGTTTGAAGCACGTGGTGCTTCTTCCTCGTGTGCTTGCGTTCAACGTAATTGGCCTGATTCTCTCTCACTTTAGGATTACAGAGCAAATGAAGCATTGCAAAAGAAAGCTGCCCTCATCCAAACTCAGTTTCCAGAGGTGGCAGGAACTCAGAATTACCTTGTTCTATTGCACGTGGTAGCACAAGGATTTTTCTGAACTGCTTGGAAATGACTGCAGAGGAAGAGTATTTGCTGCAGTTCGTCTTGCTGTTTGGTTTTGTGTATGCTCTGAAGTCTAAGCCAGGCAAAAAGCACACAGAACATTAGGGATTGGAAGGGCCTCGAAAGAGCGTCTAATGCGATCCCCCTGCCACAGCAGGATCCCCTAGACCAAGTTGCACAGGAATGTATCGAGGTGGGTTTTAATGTCTCCAGAGAAAGAGACTTGACAACCTCCCTGGACAGACTGTTCCAGGGCTCTGTCACCTTCATTGGTAGGAAGTTCCTTCTCATATTGATGTGGAACCTCCTGTGTTCCAACTCACACCCATTGCCCCTTGTCCTCTCATTAGATCCCACTGAGCAGAGCCTGGCTCCATCCTCCTGACACCCACCCTTCACATCTTTATCAACATTAATAAGGTCACCTCTCCCTCAGCCTTTCCTCACAGGGGAGGTGTTCTGCTCCCTTCGACTCTGTGGCTCTGCACTGCACTCTCTCCAGTAGTTGTGTCCCCTTCTTGAACTGAGTGCCCCAGAACTGCAGTATTTCAGATGGAGTCTTACCGGGGCAGACTAGAGGTGACAAGAACCTCTCTCAATCTGCTAACCACTCATCTTCTGAGATACCCCAGAATGGACTGCTGTCCTATGTTGGAGCTGGCTTTGTGGTGATCACCTTAGGAGTTCATTGGTAGGATCTCGCCTCTGATTCTTCCATGCTTTGTTGTGTACTCCTGTTATTTCGTGTGCTCTTAGTGTTCTTTAGTGCCTGTTGCCCTCTTTGGGGTACCATTGTAATTGTGAAGCATGTGAATATATGTTAAATATGTTTGGTTTTCCCTTACCCCAAGGAAGTGAAGTCACCCACATGTTTTCTGCTGTCTTTGCTGCTTGCTTCAAATAACAGAACATTCTTGCATGTTCCAACAGGAAATAGTGAACAAATACTTGCCGTGAGGTATTTCATTGAGTTTCAGGATACCAGCAGATAGAGATATCTCTCCCCCCCCAAAAAAGGATATTTTGTTGGAAGAAAATAATAATAATAGAACAACTGTAAAGGCTGTATTTATCTGTGGAGAGGAATTTCCCTCCCCCCGGATCTAAGCCTTTGCAAATGCAGCAAGCGGTATTTGTGGCACTAATGGATTTCATACTTCAGCATTTACTTCACAAAATATCATGCAGTGAACAATAGTTGTCATTTAAGAAGCTCCAGTTTGCAGCTGTGTAAGTTGTAGATTTTACAAGGAGATAAACCAGTGTACAGGTGTGTTTGTGAGGAGCTTGGTAGTCCAAGTGGTGCAATTTCATTCATTTTAAAAAATGTCTCCACGGGGGTGCTCTGAGATGCCAAGTTTTAATTGAACTGTACTATTAGGAATCCTGTTGATAAATGAAGTAACTACATTGTTCATATATTTAAGCTGGTGGTTTATTTGGATACTTGATCTTCTTTTTTGCTCTCAGAGCAGTAGTTGGAAACTAGAGGAGGAGAGTCCTCAACATTGTTGAAGAAGCTGATGCCTGATACTTAATCTTGCACAATTAAAATGCTCTGTGCTCTAATGTGGTGTCTGTGCAATGATGGAAACCCTTTCCAAGAATAGAGTGTCTTTGTGGGAGTTGTCCCACTGGATTTCACAGGACTACATATGTGGAAGTGTGGAACGGGAGGGAGGGTCATGTTAGTAACACGTCCCTGGTGATCCAAATTAGCTGCCTTCTACTGGTGTGGGTTTATATTTAATGCTTTGCACGGCATTGGAACTGGAGTTGCTAAGTGTCTGCAAATACAAGGCCTACTCAGACAGAGACCATTGATACTGAAGTGCTCAGTTCCTCCCCTGACCTCAGAGGATGCGAATTAGCATGTACTAGTGCTAGGCTTTTTGTCCAGTTACTGAGGAAGCAGCTAAGGGTGACTTCAGAATGATTTTATACATGTGGCTATGCCTCTGCCTCTTACAAAGACTTCTTCCAACCACTTCCAGTGTAATCTTTCCACCTGTCATGAATTCTNCCCCCCCCCCCCCCCCCCGAGGAATTCAAACCAAAATCATGGTGCTGCTTATTTGCATGCTGACCTTCACCCTGCTTCTCTCGATGTAGGCTGTTTAAGCCCAGGCTTTACATGGCATTACCCATAATTGGAATCGACACCGGAAAACCACAGAAGGCAAGTCCCTTAATCTGAGTTTGTTACGAAACTGAAAACAGAGTTCTGCCTGAATTCTCCGTAGATTTCTCAGCAGGAGGCATCTTGGCATTTCCAGGTGAAATTTGTTCAGAAGGACCTTAAAGAAAGGGTCTTGCTTTGATCTGGCTCTTACAGAAGTCGGTGAAAGAGATTCCATTGATTATAACAAACACTGGGATGCTGCCCCCATTCAGAACTACTTGTAACTTCCACTTCTGGACAATTGCTTTTCCTCAATAGCAATCCAAGGAGAGATGGATGTAACTACCCAGACAGTGGTGGGTGAGAGGGAGCTCATCCCAAACAGCAACTGAACAAGGAGGGAGTCGAATATGGCTTTGTTACTGCTCCTTTGCTAAACTGATGGGTACAAATAAGTCAGCTGTGCACTGAATTAGGAGAAGTAAACAGAGAACAGATGGATGTGGCTGGTGCTGTAGGCCTCATTGGTATCCAATATTTTTAACTTTAGTCTTCAAATGCTGTTTGTGCTCGGATGCTTTCCCTGCTTTAAATAAAGTATATATGTGCAGTGGAAGAGAACAAGCTTGCTTAATACTAACAACTTTCTGTACCTCTGCCCTGTTGCTTTTTTGCAGTTGTCTCTGTTGTGTGATGGCAGTACAGGGCACATTGCCTCAAGTCTTTGATATACTCAGCTCAGACTACTAGTGCCATGTATCCTATACATCTTAAACAATTTCAATTTGCTTTCCCAACTAAGTTATCAGACTATATACTTGTGTGGTCATTTGAGATACAAAAAATCCCACAGTGCAGCCCTCATAAATAAAGCAGGCAGATACTAAACACAGCAATGGAAGTGGGATCTAATTATTTCAGGTTTGTCTCTGCCACCTTTCAGAGTAGGTCACAATCTCAATGGTTTGTACCAAGGACATGCCACCCAAATGGGTGCCAGCAAAAAACTGGGCTAGCAAGAGCATGGGGGTTTTGTGATCTCTAAACGTTGGAACAAAACACTCTCTTGGGCACAAATCTGTTGTTCCCATCAACTTAAGACATGCCAAGATCTTTATTTCTGGCTACTTCAGCCTAGCAAGGGAATCACAGAATATTAGGTATTAGAAGGGTCCTCAAAATGTGATCCAGTCCAATCCCTCTGCCACAGCAGGATCACCTAGGTCCAGTCACTCTGGAACTTGTCCAGGTGGGTTTTAAATGTACTCAGAGAATGAGTTTCCACAGCAACCCTGGGCAGCCCATTCCAGTGCTGTCACCCTCATGTTGAAGTCCCTTCTCATACTGATGTGGAACCTCCTCTGTTCCAGCTGACACCCCTTGCCCCTTGTCCTATTGCTAGATAACACTGAGCAGAGCCTGGCTCCATCCTCCTGACACCTGCCCTTTCCATATTTATCAGCATTGATGAGGTCACCCCTCAGACTCCTCATCTCCAGGCTAGAGAGTCCCAGTTCCCTCAGCCACCTTCATCAGGGAGGTGTTCCGCTCCCTCCATCACCTTTGTGGCTCTGTGTTGGACTCACTCCAGAAGTTCTGCATCCTGGCCCAGAAGCTCATATGTCCCCCATACACTGAAGTCAAGTCAATGGAAAACTCCCTTAGCAGGGTTAGCAGCTACACTTGTCTCTGCTTCTCTTTATCCACCTAGTCTACCCAGCTCAGGGTTTTCTCAGAATTTTTTTTAACCTCTGGAAAAAGTTGATATAAAGGGGGAAAAATAATTTTCTTTATCCTTTAATCCTTTATTCCTTTTGCTTTTAAAAGTTAGTTACTTTCTACCATTGGCCATCTTGAGTTTCTGCTTTTCTGCTGTGTCAAGACTGGTTTAAGCTTGAAGGTTTTTTAGGCTTGACCAAGCATTGACAGCACTATCACAGGAGCTAATGCTAAAGTCTGCCAGCTTGATGGATTAAGAGAAACTTATTGAAATCTTCTTTTCTTTAATACTAAAAGATGCCAAGGGTTGTTTTCTGTTCTTGTTCTTTGTATGGAACACCTGCTGACATTAGGGGAGTTCCACGTGTGGAGTCAGAGTAGAACACAGCTCTGTTATTCAAGTATTGTGCGTGAGTAATGTAGAAGTGTGTTGTGTGGAAGAGTGTTTGCTCTGCAGAGTCTGTTCTTCTAACCACACTTCTTGCCTGAGTTGTGTGGGTACTAGCATTAGTGTTACTTGACTATTTCCTGTTCTAAAAGTACTTAAAAACATGGGTCCCTTCTTGTGCTCTCTGCCTGCTTTGCTCGGTCTGTCAAATGTACTTGAGCTGTTGAATGTGGTTTATAAACAGCCTTGTTTTCTGACTTGTTCTTGGGGCTCCTCTAGGGAAGAAGGATGTTTGTGGCAGGATCCTCTTATTCTCTGCAGCAGGAGAAAGGGGTTGTGTAGAAGGGACCGGTGAATTCCTTGGCCTACATGCATAACCCGTTTGTGATGGGCTTGCAGTGTGACGTGTTATCGTGCCGCCTTCAGGCCGCCGCTGCTTTTGCTTCGGTGTTAAAAATCACCTGTTAGAGCACAGGGTGGCTCTGTGGTGTGCAAGTGTAAGTGCCAGGTGGTGTGTGCTACTTGAGTGACTGGCTGAACACCTCTCCAGGCCTGTGAAGCACCCAGCTGAGTTACAGCAGCTCTATATGTTATAATTAACTCTTGGTGCCTGAAAAGGTAGCTCTATATGTGCACATACAACAAAAAATACCACATAAATACACGGTGTAGTAAATACTATGGTGTGTATCCATGACTATATATAGAGCAGAGATTATTTGTGTGGGTGCAGAGAGTGATATAGTAACAAACGTATATGTGTGCATGGGTGTAATGATATTTCCTCATATCACATCTATCAGGTTACAAGCAGCTAATAATTTTCTACTCACAGCCCAGCATTATAATGGCATATACTCATAAATCAACATCAACACGGAACATTGCTTAGCAAATATAAATGTATGTGCATTGCAGAATGATCTGAGATTACAAAAATATATCAGAAGTCAAAAGTAGCTGCTGGAGAAATGCTATGTCTTTAGTTTATTGAGATTGTTTGGAGGATCCTAATGTACTGTCACTGAAAGAATAATTTTTCCTTTACAATCTACTTAGCAAAGATTTATTGATCCTTTTTCCCTTCATAGAGAATTACTGATCCATTTTAGAAAATCAGATTTTCACACCTTTCATGAGAATGTGCACAGCACAGTTCCCTGGGGATTGCCAAGGAAGTTGACTTTGACATGAAATCCCTAGGCACCGGCGCACAACAGCCTATAGTCTCATCACTGATTTGTTGCACAGGGTGGTAAAATACCTCTATACATTTACAGAGAAATGATTGTGCTGCAAGGACTTATTTTTCCATGCTAGTGGATGTATTCAGGGTCCTGTTATTTGTGTAAACAGCCTTTTGGGGGTGGGGTGGGGGGGTGGTGGTCTCAGCTGTGGTGTTCTGCACAGTAAGGCAAGATAAAAGTTGTTGAAAATCACGTTGCAAAGCAGTAGGGCGCTGCAGAATTTTTCAGTGCGTGTAAATAACTTTCTTCAAGATGCCATCTACTTTTTGTCCTCATTATTGTAGCATCCTAGGTAGCTAAGCATTAGGCATGTTCTATTGAAGTATGCATCATAATGAAGGTGATTTATTATAATTAAAACGGCATGGAGAGCAGCTTTTATTAGACATATTGTTTCACAGGAGGGCTTAATAAAGAGCATTATTATTAGTTATAGATCTGCGTGAAGGATGTTGTTTACTGAGAGTTATGTGAGTATTACTCAAAATCTGAAGTTGCTCGTTTGAGCTGCCCACTGTAGGAGGGGGAAAAAGCATTTGGCGCTGCAAAGAGAAGAATTTTAAGATTGGAGGGGAGAGAGAGAGAGAGACACAGACAGAGAAAAGGAAATGCCGAGTGCATGAAGTGTTCTCTGCAGGAGCAGTTCTAGAATACTTTATTACATATCTACGGAGACAATGGCATGGACTGTAAGTAGCTCCTGTCTCTCAATATAATAATGCACATAAAGTCGGGGTCAGATTGGGTTCGCTGTGGGCTTTGATGCTGCAGAAGGTCACCGGGGGAATCGATGGACAAAAATGAGACCCGAGTTTCATGCAATCAATGGGATTTTTCTATTTAAAGTGGACACTGCTGGGTGTGAGTCTCAGAGCTTTGAATGTGGTTTTGCTCTGCGTTGGCAGATTGAGAGGAAGATGCACTGTAAATGTATTGTTTGTTTTAATAACTCTGCTGGCACGAGGAGTGTTACATCTAAACAGGTCAGTCTGGCAAACTCCATTATGAAGCTGCATGAGCTGCAAATAAAGGGAGAAATTAGTGGCTACAGCAGTAGGGTTGTAGCATTCAGCTAACTCTTAAAATACAGTTAGAAAATCACTGAATCCATTGGTAAGAAATAATGTGGGGTTTGGGTCTTCTATAAAAATAATTGCTGTTGTTAATTTCTTAGTGATCTTTACTCATAGTCAATTCCTTAATTTCTCTGGGAAATGACAAACATTTCCACATATTAGAATAAATGATGTGCTTTCTCATTAAGAGGCTTCATTCTTTTGAGTAGCAAGTGGATACTTGGGACAGAAATGCTTCGATAATTTCCTCAAAGTTTTCAGGCAGCTGAAAGATCATTTGTTGTTTTGCCTTCATTTTGCAGTTATCTCTCTAGGATGGGGGAAGTGATCAGTGAGTCTGACAGAGCTGTAACACTGACAATGGCAAATAATTGACTGATATGGGTGAGATTTATCTCTGTGGTGAAATGGTTAAAAAATTAAAGTATGTTATAGGCCAGTTTCTGATCGCTGATATATACGATTTTAACTGTCTTGCAGTCGATGCAGTTGTTCCAGATTTACACTGTTTTGACAGATGTAGGTCCTGACACCATTTTCAATTTCAAAGCAAGCCAGCACTTGGGTTCTACTTTGTCAGTGAGGAAGCCACTTAAGTCTGGGCCTTAAATGATCTGATTAGTTGCTTTTAGAGTAAAAAGAAAACTACTAGCAACAACCTTCCCCCTCCCAACAGTTGTCTTCCAGTAGGTTGTGTCCTGCATTTACTGTGCTTCCATTTCACAAATTTAAGTGTTCAGTCTGAAGGACTGTTTCTCCTACATCACTGCATAAGTGAATGTCCACCAGAGGCTGAGGGAGTAAAAGGGGAAGCACCAAACCTAGCTTCTCAATCAGTTAACAAAAATGGCCTTTGTGAAGGTAGTAAATAAATTGTTCTCTCAATGCAGGTACAAAACAATCCCCAAAGAAACAAGCCGAAGGCCTCGACAGCCTTTTTTATTTCAACATGTTAAAACCAGAGTAATTGAAGATTTGGAGGAGCACTAGAAATTGTCATTTTTGAACAGCTCAAGTCTAAATTTGCATCTTAACAATGGGCCAAAGAAGAGTAGGTGTGTGCACAGAAGAACTTGAGCTTCTGCCTCAAGCTAAGTTCTGTTAGCAGGGCCACTTACAATTCTAGCAGAATTGAAGCTCCTCTGCAATTAGTGTTTTCTTGTATGCCCTCAGCAACAGCACTTCCTCAGTTTCTTATTCTAAGTAAAAAGAAAGAAAAGCATCCTCTACCTCATCCTCTTTTAATGATCCTTACTGTTGCAGTCTTAGCAGGAAAAGGTTTAATGTTTCCTAAGTTTCTTTGCTAAAGCAGAGAAGGAAAGGAGTGAATTTGGTGTGTGAAGCCCATTGCAGCAGTCCCATTCCATTGTAAAAGTCTCTAGCAGATAGTGGGGCTTCAGCAGTTGCAGGTAGATATAAAACTCAAATGATAGCACGACGAGTCTACAGATTCTGAAGTATATCAGCAGGTGATGGAAAAATGTGGCTGAGGAAAATACTAGTACATCTGTAACACATCTGGGTTATCGGTGTTTGTCTTCTCCTTGGCAGCAGTGCGGGAAGGTGATAAACCGTGGCATGTAGGAATTTGGTGGTTAACAATTTGTGGTACAACTAACTCTTTCTAACCAACACTGAGGTGTCTGTCTTTGGGGACTGCAGGGCTGCTGCGATTCTCACTGAAGAATCAGTTGAATTAAGTGTGGTGCAGCAGGCATGATGCCTTCTGCCCTTGAAGGTGCTCTGTCTGAGTTAAGTGTATGCAGCCTCTTTTGGCCTTTCCAGAGAGATCTGCTGGTTGTTGCAGCCAATCCCAACAGGGTCAACTCCCCAAGTGTCCACTCGCAGGAAAAGTGTTTTGAGCTTTATGGCAAAATAGCTCCTTGTAGAAGCCAGAGCAGAGGTAACCGGGTTTCTGTGTGAGAACTGCCGCAGCGTTAGGCACTGAATTAGTGTACCCTTCCTTGAGCAGACTTGGTATGTGAGGCTAATAAAAAGGTGGTGTTTGGAATAGTTTTTTCCAAACCTCTGGTTTAAAGGTACTGTGTCACTTTTTTCAGTGTACTTGATCTTGGAGTGTGTTAGGAAAGGTGCAAGACAAACTGCTTATACAACACCAGGAGCGCGTGGGCCACAGGGAGGAGCGACACAAAGGATCCAAAACTGAGCAAGCAGGTTATACCAGTGAAAAATTGTTCATGCTGGGGAAAAATGGTCAACTTGGTTTATAAGGACTTCACCTTAATATTTGCCCTTAATGTACTTCAGTTTAACTAATGAACCTCCTGAAAAACAGTTGTCTGCACTTTTTCCTCTTACCTGTGTGAAAACAGCGGGGAAACAGATGTAAATTAAAGCTTCCTGTAGACATTTTTAACTTCTGCAGCCGCTTCTTAGTCAACATATCATCCTAGGTCTTGTTGATCTTAGCAGCATTACCAGGATCATATTTTCCCTTAGATGAACCATTCATGGCAATTTCTCCAATAGATTTGACACAAACATTCTTTTCTTTGATACTGGAGATAGAAGCTTTCTATTTTTGACTTATTTTTTTCCCCCCGACGACATATTTATTGAGGCTATTGCAAGGAAAATCCCGCTTTCCATTAATATTTGACTTCTGTTTCTTCCTCTTGCAGTATTTCAGGCTGATAGAGCAGTATGAGGGTCAGCATCAGCTTATGCATGTGCATGCATTAATAAAACCAGCCTCCACGATTTATTGAGCATATTCAAATAAGCAAGCATGTGCTGGGGTTAATACCTATATGTGTAGCATTTAGAGTAAATGCCTTCATGATTCTGCTGTTGCAGATCAACAGGTAACATTTATTGATCTGTTGTAACAGCAGTTCCAGAGAAGATTTTGATTGATTGTCCTCATCCAGAGTGAGTTCTTTCTCCATCTCTCCAGAGTCTTTCGTGGTACTGGCTGCAGGAAGCATGGAGACAACAAAAGATTTCTGAGGAGAGGAAGTAATTGTGTATGTGTGTAACTGTGTTTGTATTCAAAATAATTATTGCAGTGCCCTTTGCTGTGTCTGAGCAATTTGATATGGAATCTATAAGGATGGCTGTACAGACAGCTTAGGTGGAGCCTCTGTCTGACAGTGTGCTGCATGGACCAGGGATGTCTTCTGTGACTTGTGCTAGAGGGAAAGTCTGACAGAGAGGTGGAGGGGGCTGGGAGTGTTTAGCCTGAGAAGAGGAGACTCGGGAACCTCCTTCTCTACAACTCCCTGAAGGGAGGTTGTAGTCAGGCAGGGGTCAGGCTCTTCTCCTGGGCAAACAACACCAGCATGAGAGGGCAGGGCCTGAAGCTGCCAGGGGAGGGTGATGTTGGATGTTAAGAAACCTTTCCTCAGTGAAAAGGAGATCAGACCCTGGAATGGACTGCCCAGGGCAGTAGTGGCTTCCCCATCCCTGGAGATGTTGAAGGACAGCCTGGCTGTGGCCCTTAGTGCCTTGGTCTGGCTGATATGGTAATGTTGGGTCCTGGGCTGGATGAGCTCAGAGCTGTTCTCCAGCCTCAGTGATTCTGTAAGCTGTGCTTCATTGGACAAATCTTTTTCCCCTTCTGAAATTAAACCTGAAGCCAGTGTTTTGCTTTTAAGAATTCCAAGCATGCAAACTCATGCAAACTTCTACATTAAGAATGTGGGGAAATACTTAAGTTGTTGTTCTTTGATCTGCAATATTAAACTGTAAGATACCTTCCTGCTTATTTCAATGCTAAATCAACACTAAACATATATTACAATGTCCTTTTATTCTCAGGATAGGTCAAGAGATACAAATGGGCCTGTATTAGTTCAGGGAAATATTCAGCCACCCCTCACATTCTGCAGCTGCACCTGGCACCAGTGTTTTACGGGTCAGGCTTTGGATCACAGCAAACTGCTCATCAGCTGTTGACTTCCCCTGTTCTGTCTTATTCCTGCCACCTCCTACGGTCTAAATGATCTCTTTTGTTTTACCTGAGTTTCCTATACTAATTGAATTAAGTAAAAATGAAGTCCATCTCCCCCCTTTTGTCTTCCCTTTATAAACTGAAATGTTCACCACAGAGGCCTGGAGAGATGTATAAATGCCAGTCTTCCCTTCTATGGAGTTCTCCATCAACCAGACCTCCTGGGTTAGACTCAGTAAGACTCCTATTATCTCTTCAGGTTACTGTCCTAAAAATCTGAAACTAAACTGGAACAATTTGCTTGGAGGCTCTTCAACAGATCCATTCTTGGCAATGGTGCAAACAGTGGAGAAACCTCACACCCTTGTAGAACTCGCGTGCCCCATCAGCTGTCTGACTCCCTGGAAAGGACTGTCTGCCATGTTGGCTGAGAAGGGTCTTTGCTTCTTGTGCTTGCTTTTGAGCTGTAACTACCTCTGGATGGCAGTGCAGTAACTGTGAACCAGTTGTAGCTCTCCAGCTTAGTTTTAAGAACTACATACCTGGTAAAATTATCTAGTCTTCATCTCACCCTTGGCTTGGTTTGCCTTCACCTCAAACTTTCCAAGATGCAAGGAGTGAAGCCTTATGGCTGGTGTCTCCATGCACAGATAAAGACCTTTTCAGGTGTTCTTCCTGAAAAGGTGAACTTTTCAGCTGTGGTGTTTTAAAGGCTATTCATCTCTTCCTCCCACCAAGCCATCAGTTAATGCTGAGGGGCTCTTCTAGATTAATGGGGTGTTATTACAGTGCCAGATCTGAATCCTCTCCAAAACTTGTTGAGAAAGCAGTAGCTTCTCTCACACACAAGCTGTACCCATTGTTACGTGTTTTACTCACAGCTTATTTCTTTCAGTAGACTTAAGCACTAACATTTCAAATGTTTTCATGTTATATGTGTACTCGGGGTTACTAACAAGCTTTCTTGAGCTACAAAGAAACTGGACACCTGTTAGTCACAAGTGAAATGTTTCAGAGCATATATTCCTCCTCCTGTCACAGCCAGGAGTTGCAAATGGGCATAGTTTGGTAAGTTGCCCCCTAGTTCACTGCAAGTTTTCTCTTCAGTCTTCATGATGTATCTGGCAATTCTTGTTCTTGCAGAGGCCGTACTGGAAGCCAAAAGTATGACTTGGCTGTTAACTATGAGCACGATGATTATTTAATTTAAAGTAAGGTGTTTAGATAAACATCTGTAGTTCCTTGAGAAAAGCAGCTTCTTTTTAATGCTCTCATGGAGCAAGCATACCAAGAGAGATAACACTAGTAAAATCAAGAGTCACCAGCTGAGAGACTAGAAGACTCTGCTGTGTGTTGTCTTCCACAGTGTTATAAAGTGTGCTCCTCTTTCCAGGCTGCCTTGGCAATTGCTTTGCCTTAACTGGAGTGCTAAATTACACTTGCAGAGCCCTCGCCAAGGCAATAGGATTAGGTGGTACCAAGGTCATAACTTATTAATGATGTTGATGTGGTATATGAGGCAGGACGGAACCCACTTTGATAGACATCCTAGGCTGACTCTGTAGAGACAGTGTTTAGAGGAAAGCCTAGTCAACTTGGGCAATGACATTTGGAGAACAAAATCAGCATAAACACACATGCTCTCCTATTTTCACTTCTGTTATTGCAGTGTTTTATTTTTTCAGTTCAATACAGCAAAAGTATTTATTTGACCTGCAGCAAGTGACACAGATCTGGCTTAGAGGAGAGCAAAACTATGTTTAAATTTTTTGCTGTTATGCATTTTTGTCCACTAAAACTTTAGTAAAAGCTCCTCTGTTTGTAATACTCACTTTTCAGGAGACCGCTGAAGTCTAAGCTCTTGTTTTTCTGTTGACTTGGGTTTTTTATCTTCCCCGCTCAATGCTTATTTTATACATTTTGATGTCACAGAATCACAGAACATTAGGGATGGGGGGGACCTCAAGAGTTAATTTAGTCCATCCCCCTGCCACAGCAGTACCACCTAGACCAAGTTGCACAGGAGCTCATCCAGGTGGGTTTTCAATGTCTCCAGAGAAGATGATTCCACAATGCCACTGGGCAGCCCATTCCAGGGCTTTGTCGCCCTCACTGGGAAGAAGTTCCTTTTCATATTGACGTGGCACCTCCTGTGTTCCAGTTTATACCCACTATTCTTTGTCCTATCGCTAGATGCCACCGAGCAGAGCCTGGCTCCACTCTCCTGACACCCACCTTTCACATATTTATAAACATTCATGTGGTCACCCCTCAGTCTCCTTTTCTCCAAGCTCAAGAGACCCAGCTCCCTCAGACTTCCCTCATCAGGGAGGTGTTCTCCTTCCTTCATCTTTGTGGCTCTGTGCTAAGCCCTCTCCAGCAGTTCTGTGTCCTTTTGGAACCGAGGAGCCCAGAACTGGACACAGTACTCCAGATGTGGTCTCACCAGGGTAGAGTGGAGGGGGAGGAGAACCTGTCTTGATCTGCTAACCACTCCCCTTCTGATCCATCCTAGGATGCCACTGGCCTTCTTGGCCACAAAGGCACATTGCTGGCTCAAGGTCATCTTGCTGGCCACCAGGACCCCCAGGTCCCTTTCTGCTATACTCCTCTCCAACAGGTCACTTCCCAACCTCTACTGGTACCTGGGGTTGTTCTTACCCAGGTTCAGGATTCTAAACTTACCCTTGTTACAGTTCATTAAATTTCTCCCTGCCCAGCTCTCCACCCTGTCATCTTCATCCTTTTCCTTCTCGTTAGCTCTGTGCTTTGATCAATTTACCCCCACTGTTACAGTCCAGCCTCACAAAATCTGATTGTTGTAACTGGTCCCATTGATTCCTGTATGTGTACTTAGTGCAGGGATACATGCTTGAAGGGCCAGTCTATACCCTTCAGATATAGATAAATGACTATCATATCTTAGAGCCATAATTTAACCACAGCATAAACATGGCTTTGTGGTGTTGAGACAGAGGAACCGAGCTGCTGCAATGAAATGTAACATGTCTGGCTGGGTTTCTTGTGCTTTTCAGTATGCTTTCATCTTTGTTAAAGACCCTGGGAGATGTGAACGGACACTAGGTCATGTAAGAGAAACAAGTCCTATAGATGGAGTGACTGCACAGGGGGAACACGATGAGAGAGCTGAAAACAGGTTTGAAGCCCAGTGCAAGTGTTTGCTTTTGTTGTTGCCTCTGCATGTGGTTTTCCACATCACTTGGATGGGAACTGTATGTTGAAGTACTTTTGAGAACATCTCAACTGTTAGTTGCTGTGATGGAGAGAGGTGGAAATGAAGTAATTCTTGGTGAATAGTTTCTTGTCATGAGTGCATGTTCCCACTTCTTTCTGGTTGTCTCTAGAAATGGAATAAAAATTAGCTGAAGTCAGCTGTTAGAACTCATTTTCAGAAAACAAGTCCAGTGCTGTTTGATCATCTGTCCTTCTCCTGTTGCTGTCTATCCTCAGCTGCTGTGCTGAAAGCAGCTTGGGGAGTGATGCAGAGCTGGGAAAACTTGTGTGAGTTGAAGATTCTGCATGTGGTCCCATGAGACTTCTAAGATTGTCAAGTTTCTTAAGTAGCAGCTAAGGCAGATTCTGATGTGGTGAAGCCCAGGGAATTGCTAATTAAGCATGGTAATGCACCCCCATCTGTGGTGAGTTGCTGATCTCTCGGGAGGTTTTAGCTGATGCCAACATGACTCCAGAATATCAAAAGCAGTCCAGATATCTTTAGTCACTGGATTTAGACTTCTGTTCTGCACAGCTCTTGATCTTTTGGGTGATTCTCTGTGCTTCACCCTCAGAGTGCTCTAGAACTGCTGTAAATCTTGTGTCTTTTTAAATCATGAAGTGTATTTCCTCCAGGCCTTAAAGCCTGTGAGGTGTTAGGCTTCTCCCATGAAGAGGTGGTTTTGAGCCCAATATACATTTGGTTGCTTGTGTTAAGATTTGAAGCTGGGAAGCCAGAAAGGAAGGGAAGTTTGGGGAACTGTTGGTAGAGCTGTACAAACACTACTATGTGTGAAGGTCACATCTTCTTTTCCACTAAAGTTCATAGAGAAGATGCTGGAGCGTATCCTGGTGCAAGAGACTCATTCCATGTTCTAGCCTGAGCATATTAAATACTGGCTATAATGACTGCACAGGAGAAAATGTGTCTGTAAGCCAGGAAATTCTGTGGAGGAGCTGAGCTGTGAGATACTCTTGCTAATAGTACTGCGTGGAGGTCTGTGGACGTATCAGTCATAGAATTGTTCAGGTTAGAAAAGACCTTCAGGGTCATTAAATCCTGTCATTAACTGTCTCAAGCCCGCTGCTAAACCTTGTCCTTAAGATCCAGACCTCCATAACCTTGAAACATCTAGGGATAGTGAGTCAAACCCCTCCCTGGAAAACCTGTTCCATGGGTTGATGGCCCTTTAAGAAGTTTTTCCTTATGTCCAACCTTAAGCTTCCCCTGGTGCAACTTGAGGCAGTTTCCTCTTCTCCTGTCACTTGTTGATTCTGAGAAGAGACCAACCCCCCACCTCTCTACAGCCTCCCTTCAGGTAGTTGCAGACTTTTTGTCTCTTGGAAACTACCAAATATGTTTGGTAGTCACCAAAGGGTAGTGATGTGCTCCCTACAAAAATGTCCTACTTGGAAGTGCAAAAATGGTAGCATCCTCCTGGGGAGAGCGAGCCTTTTCCAAAGCTGCTGTGGCTGTTACTGCAGCAATGGGTTATCAAACAGGGGTGTCTTGTCAATGGCCAAAATACAATTTAATTGGCTCACCATGTTGGAAGGGAAGGCATGATGGTAAGTGCCATGAGATGTCACACTGGAGCAACTGCCCACCACGTTGGTTTTATGGCCAAAGAGAACATTTTAACAGCCACACGAATTCTGAGGATGCTCTAGTCTGTATGGAAATGGGAAGGACAAAGGATGTGACTAAGTGTTTGGATACTGAGATATAATGTTGAAATACTTAACCCAAGAAATAAATGGTTCAGCTAAGTGCAGCTAAAAGTAAATGAAGTTGTTTTAAATCTATAAATAAGAACTTGGTCTAAAAAGCAAGTAGAAAGTGGATGGTTTAAGTCACTAGTTTACTGACCCTGATGAGAGCAGCAAGGCTGGGGAAGGGACTGGAGGCTAAGTCTGACGAGGAGAGGCTGAAGGAGCTGGGGGTGTTTATCCTGGCTGGTTGGTGGTAACCTGCTTCCCACGTGGTATTGTGTTTTGATCTGTGGCTAAAACTGTGCTGGTAACACCACTGTTTGTGCAAGCCCTGCTCCATGATAGCCAAATGCTTTCTCTGTAGGTTAGTAAGAAGCTGGGAGAAGACGCAGCTGGGACTGTTGACCCCAACTGATTGAAGAGCTGTTAGCTATCATGGGATAGTGCTCAGCGTTACAAACTGGGGTGGGGGGGAGGAAGAAGCAGGGGGTGTTTGTGGTTCTGGTTTGTCATGTATAGCTGCGTTGCATGTGGAGGCCCTGCAGCCTGGGAACGGGCAAGGTATCTGCATCTCACTTGGAAGTAGTGGCAAATACACTGACTAGAGGGGAGGCCTCCCCAGTGCCCAGTACAGGGGGAGAATGATGTCCCTAGGCCTGCTGGGCACACTATTGCTGATACAAGCCAGGATGCCTTTGGCCTTCTGGGCCACCTGGGCACCCTGCTGGCTCCTGTTCAGCCACTGTCAATCAGCAGCCCCAGGTCCTTTTCTGCTGAGCAGTTCTCCCAGCACTCGTCCCAAATCTAACGCATTGCAGGAGGTTGTGACTGAAGTGTAGGACTTGGCACTTGTTAAACCTAATACAATTGACATTGGGCCATTGATCCAGCCTGTTTTAGGTCCCTCTGCAGGGCTTTACTAGCCTCAGGCAGATCAACACACTTACCAGGGTTGGTATCATCTGCAGACTTGCTGAGGGTGCACTCAATCCCCTCATCCAGATCATTGATAAAGATGTTAAACAAGGCTGGCCCCACCACTGAGCCCTCGGGAGCACCACTTGTAGCTGGCTGACAACTCTATTTAACTCCATTCAACACAGCTCTCTGGGGTTGGTCATGCAGCCACTTTTTTTAATCCAGTGACTATGTTCAAAACACACATTTTTGCTTTTTAGTATTAATTTGGTTTGTTTGAAATTCATTTGAGACCACCATGATTGCTTCTATTGACCTACACCTCTTTGATACAGCTAAAATAGGTTTAGGTTTACCTAGTGAAGGTTTGCTATTGATTTGAGTGACAAGGAGATTAGAGCCTTGTGTAGGTGTGTTGGTGGAGAATTGTTTGTGTGTTCCTGTTGAAGAGGATAGCAGGAATCCAACAGACTTCATTGGGAAGGAATTGGTCTACCCAACCCATTTAATATATGGAATATTTATGTGGTAAATGATAGCATGGTCTTCTAGGAAGATTTTTCTGCTCTTGAAGCCTGTGCTCTTTAAGGGTGAAACCAAACAGCCCTGCGCAGTTGGCCAAATCTCAAGTAACGTGTGCAAGTAACAAGGCATCGTTCTTGTACTTTCTTTTCTTGTACTCCATGCTCAGGTTTCCTGCATTTAAAGTATTCACACAATGTCTCAGGTTGGAAGGGACCTCAGACCATATAGTTCCACTTGCCCTGCCCTGGACAGGGACACCTGTCACTAGACCAGGTTGTCCAGAGCTGTATCAACCTGGCCTTGAACACTTCCAGGGAGGGGGCATCCACAACCTCCCCGAGCAACCTGTTCCAGTGCCTCAGCACCCTCACATCTTACCAAGATGTAGTCTAAATCTGCCCTCTTTTGATTTGAAGGTGTTCCCTCTTTGTTTAGAAGGCATTTCCTTAAATGATAGGGAGTCAAAGGCAAACCATTGCGTGATGATGTTTTGCTGAAAATAAAACCCCTTAAGGTACAACACAAGCCCAAACCTGATGAGATCTAATAAAGAACAGTGCTGTTCATGTAGGAAAATAGCAGATCTGAGAAATGCTTCATATCGATAATCCAGTTACTCTAATTGGTGCTAAAATGTTCAGTAAGCATTATGCTGTTTGCCTGTCATGAGGCATCGAACAGAAAAGCTGCTGTTGCCCCTCTCTGAAGTGATGCTCCTCTATGTCCAACACATAAGACTTTGACTGTGATGTGTGACATTCCCTACCCCAGCACAACAAATGAAACACCGGGAGTCTGAATGTGCACCTACAGCTTCCAGCAGGTTAAGGTCACTGACAAAAAGGTGGAGTGGCCTTTGGGCTTCAAGTTCTTGAGGAAATCAAAGTCCTTACAGCAATGTCGCTGCAAGTGTGAAGCTGTGTGACAGCAGGATGCCTGTTTAATTTGTAATGCATTTAATTAACACATTTAATTGTGTACCAAGAGGATAAGGGGGAAGGGTTCCAGACTTGAAGAGGGGAGACTGAGGTTGGACATGAGGAATTCTTTTCTGTGAGGGTGCTGAGATGCTGGAACAGGTTGCCCGAGGAAGTTGTGGCTGTGCCATCCCTGGCAGTGTTGAAGGCCAGGTTGGCTGGGGCCCTGAGTAATTTGATCTAGTGAAGGCATCCCTGCCTCTGGAGAGCCATTGGTATTGGATGATCTTTAAGGTCCCTTCCAACTCTGGCCAGTTTATGAATTGGAAATGAATACATTGTGACCTACAATGTGGAAAAAAGATGTGGTACCCAGGTGCTGATGAAGACTTGGGATGAAGAAAAGTAGCCCTGAAGATCCTCAGTAATGATTATAAAAAATTGCACTCATTCATCAACGGGAAAGGCTTGGAAAATATAAAAAGCATAACATTATTGATCTGCACTATTGTGTGGCATTATTAAGTGTGTTTAGCAGTTAGAACAGCAGGTTTTACTGCAGGATGAGCCCCACACTGGAAACTCTGGGTTTTTTACCCCTAACCTGGGAGATGTGTTTTATGGCCCTGCATCTACTACGATCTGGAAGAAGAGAAGTGCTGTAGTGTGTGAGGCTCAGTTCAGGTGGAGCTTTTTGTTTCTCAGGGATGGGCATTACTGCTCTCTTACTCTATGTATAGAGACAGTTAAAGGGGAACGTGAGGGTCCACCCCAGGAACGTATGGTATCATTAACCTTAATGACAGAATGATTGAGGCTCGAGCAGGATCATAGAATCTAAAATGGGACCCATAGGAACATATCCAGATGGGTCATGGAAGTCTCCAGTGAAGGAGTGGGTGTCACAGGAATAGAGTCAGGCTCTGCTCGGTGTCATCTAATCGTAGCACAACAGGCAAAGGGTGTGAGCTGGACACATGAGGCTCCACATCAGTCTGAGAAGGAACTGCTTCCCAGTGAGGGTGACAGAGCACTGGAAGGGGCTGCCCAGGGGGATTGTGGAGTCTCCTTCTCTGGAGATGTTTCAAATCCACCTGGATGTGTTCTTGTGTGACTTGATCTAGGTGGTTCTACTGTGGCAGGGGGATTGGACTGGATGATCTTTCGAGGTCCCTACCAGTCCCTAATGTTCTGTGATCTACTTCATATTTTGCAAAGTATTAGAAAATTAATTTCAAGCATGTTTAAGAGAAAAATTAAATCCAAACTAAAGGCAAAATCAAAAGCAAGACAAATTTTATTAGTTTTCTCCTAGTTAATTAAATTCAAACGCACTGTGTTTATGGTGCAGCAGGTACAAAATGTAGAGGCTAAACCATTGCATGAAGCCTTCATGAGGCCCTCGAATCACCCAGATCATACAACAAGGATAAAAAAGTAGCTTGTTCTCTGATTTTCAGACTTGTGCCGAGGGCATGTTTCACACACAAACCAAGCTGTTTCCTTAAAAAGCTGTCTTTAGTTATGAAACAGTTTTGCTTAGAAGCTGCACCTTTACCCTTAAAGTGCAGAGGCAAAGCTTTTAATGTGGTGATGAATCTTCTCTACTTCTTACAGTGCAGGAGACAAGAAAAAGGTTTTGCCTTTCAAAAGAGGGGGTGTAACCAGAACTTTCATTTGTATTTCCTTATCGATGTGATTTTTACTGTTAAATTAAGCCCAACAGCTTGTGTAGGTTTTTGGGGAGCAGAAGAGCCAAGCAATGGTGTAGGTGTTGCAGCTGAATTACAGGAGGTTTGAGCCACTCTTAAGGGAGATGCCCAGCAGGAAGAGCCACTCGCTGAACTAAGCTGTCAGTGAAAACTCACTGCGAACAGGCAACTCTTGAAATACTAGCCCTAGTTGGACAAGAAACAGGTGACAAGATGCATAAGTATCCATGAGAGATGCATATAATAATTTGTCGCTACCTGTGTGGTGCATACGGGTGCTATGAGTGAGGGGATTGCAATTCCTTACGTTGCACAGAGCTAGAACTTTGCTCTTGTTGTGTATCATGAGATTCTAAAGCATTATATTGAGTTCTGGGCTCCTCAGTTCCAGAAGGATGCAGAACTGCTGGAGAGAGTTTAGTCCAGAGGCACAAAGATGATGAAGGGATTAGAACACCTCCCTGATGAGGACAGGCTGAGGGAGCTGGGTCTCTCGAGCTTTGAGAAAAGGAGACTGAGGGGTGACCCCATCAATGTTTATAAATATGTGAAGGGTGGGTGTCAGGAGGATGGAGCCAGGCTCTGCTCAGGGGCATCTAATGCTAGGACAAGGAGCAGTGGGTGTCAGCTGAGACCTGGAGGTTCCCCATCAATATGAGAAGGAACTTCTTAGCAGTGAGCCCTGGGAGGGGCTGCCCAGGAGGGTTGTGGAGTTTCCTTCTCTGGAGATATTTAAAATCCACCTGGATATGTTCTTGTGTGACTTGGTCTAAGTAGTCCTACTGTGGCGGGGGGTTGGACTAGATTATCTTTTGAGGTCTTTTCCAATCCCTAACGTTCTGTGATTCTGTGATATCCTTTTTTTGAACTCTTGCCTCCTAATTACAGCACACAAACCCCTTTACAAAGCTAATCTTGCTGGGCTTTATGCATTCTTAGGCTTTTCAGTATTGGCTGTGCAGTGCTGAAACTTTCATGTAGCTTTTGGTCAATGGAAGATCCTATGTTAAGTTCAAAGTGAAGCTTCAACCTTCATGTCTTTCAACAAGCCAATAGTGGGCATCAAACGCACAGATGTTCAGGATGGAGAACAGAACTTGCTGGGACCATCACGGAACATCAGGAATTGGAAGGGACCTCAAAAGATCATCCAGTTCAGTCCTCCTGCCAGAGCAGAATCACCTAGACCAAGTCGCGCAGGAACATGGCCAGGCAGGTTTAAAATGTCTACAGAGAAGATGACTCCACAACCCCCCAGGCAGCCTATTCCAGTGCTCTGTCACGCTCACTGGGAAGCTTGCCAAAGATGAACACACTGTTCCTTGTCTTGATGTGTCTTTCCCTGCGCCATGGGTCATCTCTGGGCTGGGCTGTCTTAGGTGGTCAGAGGATAAGGATAAGGCATAGCACTACTCCAGAGGTTTTTGAGGGAGGCTATTGTGAAATGAAGAAAAAGAGCTCCGTTCCCAGGGGGTTTTGTGGACTAGACCACTTGCTGTGCACTGGAATTAGACTTTATTAAGCTTTTTGTAAAAATAATAGTGTTTAGTCGTGCGTAAATCACTGCAGAAGAAACACGTTGTTCGATGAGGAAAGGCCTGGAGACAACCTGAACTTAAATACCTGCCTTTAAAGAAGTATGGTTTTAAGGCAACAAATCATCCCATAAACCCTTATCTAAGGGATTTATTTAGTCTTCATGTAGACTAGAATTTTTGACAGTAACTAATTCATCTGCTTACAGAGGAAGTTGTCATTCATTCCCTACCTAACAGAGAGCCACCTTGGGTATTAACCACGAAGGGGACAGCAGTTTGGTTTACTTCAGTTTTGATAGTGCATGGGACTGTGTTTGCAAAGCTGGTCCCAAGTCATTGGCAGGAGTCTGCCTAATCATGCAGATGGCTATGTTGATGCTTCTGCTATGTGCAGATCTCAGTGATACCTTGCAGGGATAAGTCCCACAGGCTTTCACCACTTAGTGTTTGGAGAAGTATCTTTTATTATTAGGTTTATGACTTCTCTGTTTCATGGAGGCCTTGTTTCTCCTCAGATGAGGGAGGCTGGATGGCTCCTGATCTGTGTTTTCTCCCAGCCATTTATTCTTTTGCGTACTTTGATCACATTTGGTTTTATTCACTTCTTTCTGTAAATGCCCCTGTTCTTTCGATCGTTCTTATCAGACATCTCTTCATGATGTATGTTTCTCAGATGGGCTAACCAGGAGTGAACAAAGTACTCCAGATGAGGCTGAATTACTGATGTATGTAACAACAGGTAAAAACCTGGCCCGTGGAATTAGCTGGGAATTCACTGACATCTAAGGGATGAGATTTCTCCCAGTGCTGTCACATCTCCTACATTATTCTTCCTCCTGTTTTTCATATATTCAACTTCAGAATTTGGCAGCTGAGGCTTCAATCTAGATTCCTACCAATTCAGCATCTTCCATTAAATTGCTGTTGCTTCTGAGATATTAGCAGTGGAGCTCTGCAGACAGGATTAGTTCCCTCCCCAAAAGACTTTCATGAAAAGGGTCAAATTTTGTCCTGCCCCACATTTGTTATGGAATCACTCTTGGTGCTGGTTTGGAACAGCTGAAACGCTGAGGGAGGACATCAGCTCGGACTTGGAAACAGCATTGGTTGCATCCAGTTATTTTAGCTGCAAAACCTGTTAAAATACACTATGTACCACAGAATCACAGAACGTTAGGGACTGGAAGGGACCTTGAAAGATCCTCTAGTCCAATCCCCCTGCCACAGCAGGATCACCCAGACCAAGTTGCACAGGAACATACACTACAGGAGAACATGTAGTATAGGAGAGCAAACCAGCCTGTTCCTCTGCCTCAGTAAATGACTGTCCATATTGTGATATGAAAATGAGGCAAAACAAGGGTTGTTGTAGTTGGTGTTTCTTTAATTGCACCTATGAAAGAAACCTGACTTCTGTTTCCTCACAAAACATCTAAGAAAGGCTCGGGTTGTTGCTGGCTAATAAATACAGCAAATGAAACGCTAATAAATCACCAGCAATTTAGGCTGACGATAACATGGATTGACCACATTGATTACATTGATTATGTTTCATATATTTACAATATGTAGACACAAGGCTAATTTATTTTCCAAAGAGTTCTAGGTAGGTATCACTGGTTTTCAGAGGTGGGGGAAAAAAAGGCAAAACAATGGAGTAATGTTTGTGGTTGCTATCTGCAATAATCTAATGCTGACAGAGAGCAGTATTTTATTTAGTAATTAACAGTGTAAAGGGGAGAGAAGCTGTCATGTTGGTTCTTAAGCTGGGGAGTGTGATGAAAGATGATATCTGCGATCTCATCCTTTCCACTTGTTTAGGATTGTCAGGATGAGAAATGTCAGCATTATGAAAGCTCAGCTCTGCTCTTGATATGATAAAACCCTTCAAAAGCCAGTCTTTCTCTCCCTCTCCCCCCCCGCCTTCTTCCTCCCTCTCCCTCTCGCACTTGCTTTTTTTATTTATCCTGTTTTGTTAGATGGCAGAAATATAATTCTTTTCTTTCTTCCTATTATAAGCCACCATTTTTGTTTTATTATATGTTTCACAACCCCTAATGCCCCACTGAAAATTACCTTGTTAAATGACAGTGTTTCAAAGCCATGAATCCTTTCCACCATTCCCTCAGAGGTTTGAAACAGTCAACAGACTGTAAAGAATAAATAATAAAAAAGTATTGATTATTTTGATGACTGTGAGATTCAATTAAGTATTAATTTTGCCCTCCAGTGGACCTATCAAGGTATTCAAAAGGGAGGATTCGGCTCAGCTAAATGCGTGCTGAGTGCTTCAGCCTTAAATAGGGAGAAAATGTGTTTACCTACAGTATTTGAAGAGGAGTGCATTGATGCACAGAGTCCAATATTTAAGTGCTGTGCAAATTAAGCCCTGGTGACAGTGACATTGTTTTCAGCGATATGAGTATTGACTAAAGAAGTGCATTTGATGACAGCTTAAACTATTTGTATTGATTAACATTTTCATAGATTATCATGTGTCATATCAAATTCACTTTTCAGACATGAATACATTAAAAAACCCATAGGCAAACATCGACCAATGTGAGGACGGGACAGAGGGAACATGCTAACCAACCTACTTGCTCGCTGGTCACCTGTTCTCTGCATAAGAACCATTTAGGCATGAACTTTGCAATAAATAGCTGCTAGAGAGCGCAACAAGGTCACCGGTTCCCTTCCTTTATTTGGTGTTTGGGGGTGTTTCTTTTACTCTGCTTTCTGTACTGGAGGGATATTATGCCTGTTAGTTTGCAAGTGGAGTAGCAGAGTGTGCGTGGAAATAATGCCTGACCCCCAAATGTCCTCAGCGAGCAGAAGATAAAACAGATCCAAATCATCAAGAGAAACTCTCAATGTGTAGATATGTGCATAATGTTTTCTGGGGGATGTAATGTCGCAAACACAAGAATAATTGCAAACTCTCTGTGTAAGTATCTTCTTCCCTAATTTTATCTTTGTCTTTTTATGAAAAAAAGGTTTCTATGTTTTTTTTAAATTTAATTTCAAAAGAAAACTGTCTGTTTATGTATGTTTCATATGTTTATGGACTTCTTGGAGTGTAGTATCCCAAAGACAGGAATGGTTAAAACCAATTTGTGTCTCTGCTGAATGCATGTAATGAAATGGCTCTTTGCTGCTCTGTGTTTTCATAGGGAGCACTAGAAACTGTCTGGGATGTTGTTAATGTCGTGCAGCAGAGGATGCCTCTTTAAATCACTATGGAGCGCTCACAGGGTGCTCCTCTTCTGTGCCACTGGAGCATACAGGAATTTCTTTTCTTACTACGTTAAGGACAGAGTGAGGTATAAAAACATACACACACAGAGCAAAAAAAAAAAAGCACATCCCACAATTAAAGCTGTGTTGGTTATGTTGCTTTCATAGAAGTTTTTCTCCAAAGCATCCTGAATCTCTCACATGCTAGTTGAGCTTTAATAGGGTGGGGAGTAATGGAAAACTCATTGGATCTGTAATAGCTCTTCACTTGACTGCAGCCAGCAATAACAGCAGGAGCAGCCAGAGATAAGAGAGAGAGAGTGTGTGTGTGTGAGAGGGAGGGAGTGGAAGAGACTGTACGCACACCAAAGCCGCCACTTCCCCCCCCTCACTTTTTTTTTTCTCCCCCCGTCCTAGGATCCAATGATAGCTGGACAAGTCAGTAAGCCCTTGCTGTCACTGCGGAGTGAAATGAATGCAGAGTTGAGAGGTGAGGACAAGGCAGCTACTTCAGACAACGAGCTGAATGAGCCCCTGCTTGCGCCTGTGGAATCAAATGACAGCAAGGACACTCCCAGCAAGCTCTTCGGTAAGTCTGTCTAGGTATTTCATTTCACTGCTACCATGTTGTCCGGAAGAGCAATCTCCCCCTGGTCCTTTCCTTTTTTCCCCCCCCTTGTTCGGCAATTTTCTAAGTACGAAGGAGTAGCTTGGAGCATGCAGGCGCGCAGCTCCCTGCTCCCGCTGCAACTGGTCACCAGAGTGACAACATCAGTCCTGAAAACTTTTGTCAACAATGAACTTATTTGATGCAAGTTGCAGGCGTTTAATGTCGTCTTTTGATCGTTGGTCTGTGATGCGAAATGATAGGGGGTGGGGATCATTTTTGTGGAGTAGTTGGTTAACATTTATTGTGCTGAGTGCTGTTGTGTTTCACATACTACCAGCTTTTTCTAAGGCTGGATTAAACTGGAAAGTTACCATGTGATACTGTAAAGATAAAAGTGGCTGAAGGGAGCTGAAATATTCCCCTAGAAAACAATCTGTACTTTGTAAACAAAGGCCACCAAGGGTACTGCACATGGAGCTGGTGGCTTGGGAATTTAAATTAGAAATTAAATATTTCTTTTGAAGCCTGTGCAGAGAGAAACTACCTTGTGATGTGTTATTCATTTTTAAAGAGGCTAAATTGTGCCAGGTAAGTGTAGCCTGTCGTGGTCAAAACAAAAGCAGGGAGAGTGGCAACTCCACCACAGACGTCTGTCATTCAAACAGATGACACCCTGTAAGCCAACTCGGGCAACTCTGATCTCTAATCGGGAAAGGGAGCGGAGTTGTTGAGGCGCGTGCTTGAGTGATAGGTGTTGATAGATGTCTGTACGGTGTACGGTGACATTTTGGGTTTAGAGGGACTGCTCTCCTGAAGGAGCTCCTTTTAATTATTTCCATTTGTGACTTGAGACAAACCTTAATAGCAACGGAGCTTTCCCTCGTCTTACGTGATCTGATAGGTGGAAGTCGAAGGGAGAAATATCTTGTTTGAAGGGAATGCAGCTTTAAGGGAGGAGAGAGGGTGAGAGCCCATTTTCTAAGATTCAAGTTTTGATTTCATAATCTGTCAGGGAGATCTGCAGCAGTGTTCAGCTTTCACTATTCCAGCTACAGCAAGAGCTGCAAGGTTTGTATTTTTCTAAAACAGAAGAATACAAGCAATTTTGAATTAATGTTCTTTCCCCAGTGCTGAGAGATGGCAAAATGTTTAACTAAACAGCTTTGCTGCAGACAGGGGAAAATAACAATAATGATTAGAAAATCCTACCGTTTCTGGAAGAAATAGTGACCACTGCTGCGGATCACATGCATTTTTAAGCACCCTTTTAGTGATCTTTGTTTCCATGGGAAGCATAATTCCCATTAGCAGTTTTCACGTTCAAAAACAATCTAAGAATTGTTTCAGCCCATTTCATACAGGAAAGAACTGTCATGCCTAAAAATCAAAGGGCTAGGAGTTGTCTAGAGTGGTGTATAAATATCCTCAGCTGTGTTGCTGTGTTTGACTTGCTCAAATGTTTAGGATCCAGCTGTTAAATACAGCAAGGAGTTGGAAAAGAAGGACTTTTCATTTGAGGGAGGTGAAATGTCTGCTTGTGTACCAGACAAGTCTTGGAATAAAAGGCAGAGTGGGTTTAGAGCCATTGTCACTTGCTGCTCCACAGTGATAGTGACATCTGCCCAGACACTTAGAACAGAGTTACCATGTGGGATGTAAAAACTATGGGGAGCAATGTCTTGTCTCCTCCTGAAGAGCAAATGGAATTTATGTCCCTGGAAGGGCTAATGAAAAAGCCACAAATGAATGTGTCGTGCGGGTAAGATGTTTGCTAGTCTGATTCTCACACTGCCTGAAAGATTCCCAAGTAAACCAAAGTAGGTGAAATAGCTCAGCTGCCTCAGCATAAACTTCTCAGCTATTTATCAAGGTTCTGCTACGGTTACGGCCAACGCTGCAGATCTTTCAGCGGCAGTCCTTCCCAGTTAACTGTGATAACTTTGTGAGGGTTAGAGAAAGTATGTCTGGGCTATCCTGATACATTAAATGATCAAGCAGATCACATTTAAGTAAAGATGATCAGCCTTTACGTCACAGATGCGCCCTTGAAACCAAAATGAGCATAATTTTGGTTTTAAAACGTAGTCACATAAATAGGGAGAGTTGTTCTAGAGCTCTTTGTTTCGTGTTATGAGTGCTAGCGTGATAGGAACACAAACTTTGGGGCCTTCCTTTGAAGTGACTGGTGGGCTTATGGACTAGTGAGGGCGTAGAGACTGGCAGTTTTCTCCTCCAACTGTTTAATGTGACTGGAGATAATAGTGTCTTTTCACAACAAAGTGTTTGCAGCGTGCTCTGTGTGGAATTTTGCCCCTGGAGGAGGGAGCGTTTTAGAAAGCAAAGGGGAAGAGACAAAGTTTGAGTTGCTTTAATTTTATTCATTTTTATTTGTAAGAAATTTGTGAAACACTTTAGTTGGAACAAAGGACCAGTGTTTGACTGTCTTGTTGATGTTAGCAGTATTTCACAAGCCTTATTTTCATATAGATGGACAGAGATGAATGGTTAGATGCAAAATGTGCTGTCTTTCTCACAGGACTCGTTCTGCTCAGCGTGTTGGGATGATGGGTCTGTTTCTGCACTGCTCACCTGGACCTTTCCCTAATGTCCACCTGGTCTTATTAAACTAACTTACTCTGGTGTCTTGCTGCATATGACTCTTCCAGTGGGTATTTATCCCTTGGTTTAGTAGCAGATTGCACGTTTAGTCATAAAAATAGCACCTCTTCAGCAACGGTCTGTGCTGCAGGTGAGGAAAGGGCAGGAGCATGATGGTTCTTTGTGCTTAATTTGGGTTTTTTAGCCTAGGAAGGACAGGCTGCACACTCGTGTTTCTGTTTTTGGTGCTTTGCTGTCGGTGATGAAGCATGTGAATGCTGCAGCTCTTTGGGTCTCTAAAATACCAAGCTGCCTTAAGTTTTCGAGGGTCTGGAACAGCTCCCATTTGAAGCAGGTGCCCCAGGTGTCTGGGAGGATGCACTTTGTTGCTGCCCTGTGATGTCTGGCCTGTCACTAGAGGGGTTGTGCTTGCTTGTTGTTGGCCTTCTTGCTTTGTCTCGTGGTCGTGGTTGGTTTATTAGAAGCAGAAGTTGTTTTGTAATCTGGGAGGTGGCATCTGTAACCCTCAGCTTGTACACTTATACCAGTGGACATTCTGCACTGTGTGCATCAAGAATTCTGATGCGGAATCATTCAACAGAAAGGAGTAAAAAAACATGGCGAATAGTACTTTCCAGAGTGCAAAATGCTAGTAAAGGTCTCTGTCCCAAAACATGGTGAGTTTTGTAGTGAGGAGTTAGCACAGCAACAGCGTTTCAGTTAGAGAAACCCCAGTTTTACTGAGCAGTTTGAGGAGTTGATTTGCAGGTGATTCTTGTAGGGTTTTAGTTACCCTTTGAAATATTTGTGGGTTTAATTACAAGATTTTCTAGGTGGTCCTGCTCTGGCAGGATGATCTGGACTAGATGGACTCGATCTTTAGAGGTCCCTTCCAATCCCTAATGTACTGTGATCCTGTGATGATGGAATTTTGAGATGAGGAAACCTGATGTTTCTGGTAGTTTCATTTTCACATCCACCGGTCTTACTCTGCAATATCCTTCAAAACAGTAACCCAGAAAGCTTTTGTTAAAGCTGAGCAGCAGCTTCACTTGAATAAACAGATTTGGACTCGATCCTAAATTAATTAATCCTGGTTGCAGTTATTATAGAATCTCTTGAAACAGGTTTAGACTAAGTTATGAAGCTTTAGCCTGAAAAAATCCTAGTGGTCTTCAACCCCTTCATGCTTAGCTGTGTCATGCTCTGACAGAGGTTCAAAAGCAGGAATAGACAGTGGGAATATGCAGGGCTTGATGTGCCCTGTACAGCAAACGTTCCCCTGTCTATGCATCAGACCTCTGTGGACGGAGGCTGATTTCTCCCATTAGCTCTAGTCCTTAATTCACGGTTAAATGAAGATAATTTGTGATTATAACTAGATGATGGTAAAAATCAAGCTGGGAATACACTTGCTTGTTAAGGTTATTTCACTGTGCTGTGAAAAGTTGCTCTTTGAGCTCTGCACGTCCAACTTTAGGTACTTGAGTGTACTTACAGCTTGATTGTGAGTGCGAGACCAGGCCTCTGATCGTGGAGCACGAGCGTAGTGTTTCCTGTTCAATAACCGTCCGACAACAAACCGACTGCTCACGGAGTTTTTTGGGTTGACTCGCTTTGTTTTGTGTGGGGTTTGTTTTCTGCTGGCAAGGTTGTCTTCCAGTGAAATGAGATCTTGGATTTCCTCTGCTGGATCGAAAGACTCTGGTTTCATGTGGCTCACCAGCATTGTTCTGCTTTTCTTTTTCCTACTGCTGCACACACGTATATATTGCAGCAGATCGGGGTAGAAGTTGCTTCTAGCAGGCTGTGTTTTGCTGGCAGATCCCTGGTGTTGCTCTTTAAGGAAACCTGCAGTATCCAATATTGTTTTTTTCCTTTTAAATCGGAGATGCCTTGATTAGAATTTATGGCACCGGAGTCTTTACAGTTACGAAGGATAAAGGACGAAATTGTCTCTTACCTCTTGAGACGGTGGTCTCTGCGGGTCAGCGGGGAGGTCATCGCCAGGTTGCTGTGAGGAAGCTCGTATTATTGACATTAACGGCGTAGCCAGCCTGTGCTGGGGGGGCAAGGCCTTCAGACGAAGAGCGTTCCTTTCATCAGCGTATTTTAAGGATGACTCTCTGTTGTGGTTATACCCTCGAATTTTAAAGACCCGCATGATCCCTGTCTGTCAGGAAGGCTTTGATAAGATTTGGTAATTTCAGTGAAAGAAAGCAACCTCTGTTTGTCGCTCCTGCTGTGTTTGAAAGCTCTGCTGAATGTTTCTGTTCCGACGGCCAAGTTCACGGCCCAAATGGTGTCGCTATTCACATCAGAGCCCTCTCACAGGTGCATTTGAAATATGGTTAATCTGCATAGAAAAATCCTCCCGCTCCCATAATTTTGTGGAGCGATTTCCACGCTGTGGCTGCTTTGTTCTGAGACACCATCAGTTATCTCTGGCATCAATAAGGGCCGCAGGACTGATCCTGCGACTGCCTGAACGTGTGGTACTTTTATTAAAGCAACTAATCTGTGGATTAGGGGCAGTATTTCATGAGGAAGACGGCGTCAATGGGGACTGTTAACGGGTGGCATGTTTACAGACCGGGGTCATTATACAGGCTTGTAAATCCACTGTCTAAAACGGGGTTGTGTCTTAATAAACAAGTTTTCAAAGAATCTGAAGAACGTGGCTGTGCGATTGATGGTCGGTTCTGAAGGGCGTGTGTGACGTGAGCTTTTTCAAGAGGTGTTGGCAAACAGTTAGGGACTTTGAATAACTACTCTGAATAATGCTATTGTCTGATTCCCTGGCAGAATTCTTACCAAAGTCGGTGGGGGATGCACTTGTGAATGGGGACTAAATTGCCATTAAAGCCTAAAAAGATGTTATGACTATTTAAACACAAAGCACGATTCCATGGCAGGACAGAAAATCCATCCTTAGCTCAGTGTTGCTGCTGTGCCTAGGTGCTGCAGGTAGCTCAGGCAGTGATGCACCGATGCTAGCGCGTCTCTTCCGAGTCTCTTCCGACTCAGACGGACTCTTACTCCTCCACCGTTTGATGAAAGCAATATTGTCCTGATGAAGGGCAGACATTGCAGCCCCCCCCTTTATAAATTCCCTTGCCAGTATGGAAATGATGGAGTCTCCTAATGTCGTGTCTGGCTTGTGACAGAGACGGCCTAGTTACAAAATAGCAAACAAACAACAAGAGATTATTTGAGTTGGGAGGAAGTTAATTGTGTTGAGGATTTTTAGGATGATGCTGTTTGTTCTCATGAATTTGTAATTGCTGCTTTGCTACATGTTTTTGAGCTGAGTTGTATGTGTTAAGTGAGGCTTCCAGCCTGGTTTTCTGTGTCTATTTACAGAGTAGCTAAGATTGGAGAGGGAAATGGGGGAAAACACCCACAAAACCCTAGTATGTAATTGGTGTGACTGAATGACAAATAGTTCATTTTTAATTAGTCAATCCTCCTTCTCGCTGTCTTTGAAGTTCCAGAAATAACAGCAGACTTGTTTAAAAGCCACGTAAGTGGCTGGATGTTTCAAAGGGGACGTGCTGGCTACTAGGCAGTAAACAGGTAATTTGTGGAAGAACTGTTACTGCCTTTGATTGAGATCCTTGCCGGTTTGTGTTTGGAGATTAATAATAGATCAGACGCTCGCACATTAAAAAGGAAGCAAACACAGGAAAGAGAAGGAAGGAGAACTGGCTGTTTCTGTTGGACTTCACATGATTAAGCAAGTTCTCCATGGAGATGCGCAGGTGAGGCAGGCAGAGGCACAGCTAGATTTGCCTAAATGTGCACATGGCACCACTTAACACCTCTCTTGATTTCTTTATGCTAAACAAAGAGACAGCAAGTGCTTAGACCAGGCTGGCACCCTGTCAGGGGGCAATCTGTAGAAAGTTTCCTGCTGTCAGGTTAATAAATTTTTTAAGAATATCCAAAGGCAGAGGTAGCTGTAGGACGCTCACACTAACAGTTGCTGTTCTCCTGTGGATAATTTTTCCCCTTCAATATCCTATGTAGTGCTTGCTTTTCCTTGTTTTGTAGTCTTCCTGGGTTTTGTTCTTTCGGATGTTTGAGTTCTTTTTTGTTTTAATTCCTTTTTCCTTCCAAAGCTGTTTGTTCTGTTGCATCTGTCACCTGTGGTCCCTGTTTTTGGGGCGAGGTGATCAGAGAATGGCAAGGTGAGCTTCCCGGTGCTTTACACTCGGGTACCTTTTGAGTGTTCAGGATGTTAACATTTCTTCCACTAACGGTTTATTTTCTGCCTTTTTGTGGTGACTGCTCCTAGTACAACCACAACATTGTTTTGCTGGTTTACAGAGTCTCTCCTGATGAGATCAGTGGTAGAAGTTACGCGAAAATGACAACTACATGAGGAAATTAATGCTGAGCAGGGGCAAAGGCAGAATAAAATCTGTAATAATTTGTAGGTTTCAGCAGGAGTATTATTGTGTCATGGAAATGGTTGGATGTTTGCAGCATAAAGACATTTTTTTCCCTTTGCTTTTTCCACCAAATAAAACCCAAAATCAATATCAGTATGAAACAAAGGAAGATTTGTATTGTGACATGTCCTGCTTTATGTTGTGATACTGCTTTGATGCTCTCAGAAGCAGGACAGAGCCATTTACTTTGAAAGCAGAGGTCATCTAGAGAATAGTACCTCATCCCGCCTGGCTACATAAAACCTGCTGTTTTCAGAGACACTGGAATTTGGTTTGTTCTCTCAATATTCCAGGGATATCTACCAAATCAGTGCACAGCCCCTGCTCCCAACACTCTAAAATGTGTTTAACGCTAAGCTGCTGCTTGACTGTTCCTGGAAGGAGTTTGTTTCTCTCTTCTCATTTTAGAATGTGCAAGGAGAGTTGCTGGGAGAGTGGGAGTTTTGTGTCTTTGATCAGATGCCCTTTCTGTTCAGATGAGTAAACCATCACGTTAATTCCTGAACAGTTTGAAGTTGTCTGGAACTGTTCTGCTGCAGAAAATGGAGAAATCACACCAATAGAAATGGATAACAGAAGCATCTATATAAAAAGATGTATTTATAAGCAAGTCCATATGCCAGTCAAGGTGACTGGAATATGATGTGAATTATTTTAATACAATTAATCATATAAATCAGAATCCTAAAACCAGTTCCATGTTACTCTGAAGAATATATTTTGGTGCAAATAAGAAAGATTTTCCTGCATTAAGAACAGTATTTGCTGTGGCAATCTGCCATTAGATTAGTCCTTGAGAAACTATCGTGGAATTTATGGAAGAGCATTAGCACTGGCTTCGAAAAGCATCTTTTATGCTTTTTGGTTCCGGTGGCAGTTTGATCATCGTTAGAGGTTCTGTGAAGTAAGTTTTAATTTTCTAGTACAGGCTCCTATCTGAAAAATTCCTGATTTTTAACATCTTGATTTAAAGTTGGTGACTAAAGAATTATTAGCAGTCATTTGCCTTCCAGCACCAGGTAAAGGAAGTCCTCTCCCCCCCAGCCTATACTGGATGCAGCCCAGCCTGTTATTCTGACTGCAAACATGACTTGTGAAGTCTTAGAGGGTCACTAAACCAACAGCACCACCTTTTCTTTCTGCCCCTCTTCTTTGGAGCTTGGTCTGGAGCTGTCCCCTCCCTGCTGCCCATGTGCACAGGGCTGAAAGCACGTACAGCTCTGCCTGGGCAGTGGCTGCTCAGGTCTACTCGAACGAGTTTACCTCCATCTGTTGAGATCTACTTTAGGTTTCTGTGCTTTGTTTGAAGCTTCGAGTTAGGGAGGGGGAACTTGTTCCTTGAAGGGGATGATCTAAAACCTGTGTTTAATCAAGGCAGAATTGCTTTTCAGTAAATACACCTCAAGGCATACACTTCAATATATGGTGCTGTTAAGTATGTGTAATTATTTCTGCAGCTAGCGCCGTACTAACAGGGAAGAAACAGGGATCATTTGAATTCAGTCTAATCTCTTGAGCAAATACAATATGGGGCAGTTTTTGTGTTTTCTTTTGCATACAATTAGGATTTATTCGCACGGCACAGAGATGTCATGTGCGCTCAGCGGTTTGAATAAACATGAGGTTAGATGCTGACAGGTCTCGGGTGACCATCCATCACATGCACAGAAGAAGACCAGAGATTTCAATGGGGTATTTTATATCTAAGACTTGTGTGCCAGCCCGTAGCCACCACCTGGCTAACGTGGTCACTGCTCTACAGCTTCCTGTGTCCAGGAGCTCAAATGAGCAAAGCCAAAGGTGTTGACAGCAAGGAGCACCCTCTCTGTAATTACACTGCCTTCATATTTCACAGAAGGGGAATCACAGAGCATCGGTGATTGGAAGGGACATGGGAAGATGATCTAGTCCAATCCCCCTGAATGACTGAACCTACCCCAGGGTGGCTGGGGTTTCTGTTAAACCACACAGGTGTGCTTTGTGCAAAGGCTCTGCCGCTCCATCTACACTGTTTTGCCACGGGGATGAGGGCAGGAGCTGTGGCACCACTGGCAGCCTGAACCTGTGTGGAGCTCCCGTAAACATGGACAGGTGTCTGTGCATTATCATAATTAGGACTTCAAAAATAATTAAGGGCCATAAACAATATTTATTACCGGAACACAAACACGACTGGCAAGAGCAGCAGTGATTAAAAGGAGGGGGAAGGAACTGGAAATACCTGAGCTCATGGGTGATTGTAAATGTACGGACTTGGTATTTCTCCGCCTTTCTTATGCTTCCTCGCCTGAAATCATAAATATTTGGAGCTGCAAGCAACAAATCTCTCTGAAGGAAAGCTGACATTTTCCACTGGAAGGAGCAGAAAATGAAAGTAGTTTGGAAAAATCTTTGCTGTGCTAATTGAAGGAACTTAACTCTCATCAGCACAGCAAAGGTAATTACAGTATCCAGAGAGAAAAGCATCTTCATAAGTGATATACGAGGTTATGGGTTTTTTTTCCCCTCTGGTATGGAGAGTGCTAAAGCAAGTCTTGTGTGGCTGGGATTTGATGCATTGCTTTCAGAGTCTCCTTATTTTAACTGCGTGGATACAGCACAGTGAACCTTCTCATAACACTTGCTGACAAGAAAAAAAAATCTTTCAATCAGCTGGTCCTGCTCGTTCTCCCCCTGCCCCCACATCTCTTTGCTTTTATGAGGCAATGAATAAAAGAGAGCCCAGATGATGCAAAGGCTTGCCCAGATGAGATGTCCTAATCAATGAGCAACTTTGGATTTGCAGGACTCTGGCTTGTGACCCTGGACCTCAAAGGCATTGAGTTTGGGGGCTGAGCCTTTCTCACTGGGCCATTATCTGGTCTCTGTAGGAGGGTGGGTGGCTGGTGTGTTCTGAAAAGCATCCCCCGTGTCCAGTTTGTGTGGCTGGTGTGTACCTCTGGCATGTGCATCCTCCTCTTAGCTGCACTGGAACGGAGATGGGAGGGGTGCAGGGAGGGGTTTGTTTCATACTCTGAAGTCAGGAGTAAAACATTGATGCTGATCAGAAAGAGCAGAATCAGGCACTTTCTTGCAAAGACTGGAAAAAAGTATATTTTTTAGAAAAACTGTAGGCTCTGGTCAGGCTTCCGGTGTTGTTTATTTTTATTAACCCCTTCAGCTTTTGTATTCCAATTCCTTTGGGTTCATTTAGCAGCTGTGCTGCAAACCAGCTCACACACCTTCAAAATAGAGTTTTCTAAAAGGTGTCTCAGTGCTGACTGTTTTATTTTGCTCCTATCTGATATTTCTGAGGGTATTCAAATAGTGGTGATAGAGCAGCGCAGGAGCTGCGTGTCTTGTCATCTGTACGGTATCAATACGTTTTTGTAATGATACAATAACCTGAACCCTGTAACAGTTTATGATCCATTTGAGAATTCTTATGGATTCTCAGAGTGACGGAGACCTGAAAAAAGAACTTGACTGCTTTTGCAAAACTGGTGCTGTGACAGGAAAAACTAGTGTGCCTGTGATTTAGTTGCTAAGGAATCGTATTGATCTGATTCGTCATTAAACTTTTAAGTTTGAAGGGGGGGGGGTGAAAAGTCGAGCTGGTTGAAGGTGGAAAAAAAAGTGATGTGATTGTGAGGGTCTGTAATACAGGTAACCTGTGCCACACGACTCCTGATATTGATTTGTTATGATTAATAAATATGATTTTATGCATTACCCATGTACTGTACCTATAATAGTGCCTTTTCTTCGAGCAGGAGAAAATTGCTTCTTGCTCTTTATTTTTCATTGACTATTTTTAGTCAATGATAAATAAAGAACTTTAATGGCAGCCTGGAATCCAGGAAAGACAGGACTTTAAAACGGGAGCATCGCGGTAATGAATAACCGCGCAGTGAACCGCGCCGCACGCAGCCATCTTTAACATTTGTAATGGTGCTAATTTCCTACTGCTTTTTAAAATATGCTTCCACATGAGCTCTCAGAACCCATAAAAGCTTGGCATGTAAAGTAAATTGTTTGTCACTTGCTGACGACCTGCCATATTTATTGTCAGGAGAAATGGACATTAGTTGGAAAAGCAGTTGTTAAAGGCCAAACAATTTTTAAAGATGGCAAAGATGTGCAAGGGCTTTCCTTTCTCTAACAATGCGCCACCCCTTCAGACATCAAAAGACAAGATAATAAGACACTTCAAGCACAATTCAAGATTATATTCAACATCTAAAGGCTCATCTCTTGTCAGTTTGCATTTACTCTCCGAGGGATGTGATGCTTCTATCATCACTCTGTCAAGAGGAGTCTGGCAGAAGCGCTGAGGGCCCCTCATTTCACACACTTAGTGTTTTTTATCAAATAGCCCACGCTCATTCCCATTCAGACAAAATGGAGGAATAATTTGCAGAAGGTCATGCACAAGTACAAAAACCTTGTGCCGATTGGCGTGATTAGAAGGCATTCGCACTGCGCGTTTGTGTTAGCTTCTGAGCTGTTTTGTCAGTTGATTTAGTAATAAACTGTAGGAGCATTAAAAACCTTCTTTTTGAAGAAATTGAGGAAGTTTGCTTAAAACCTTTGATTAAACAAGGATTCTCAACAGCGAGCCGCTCTAAATGGCTTTGTCTTAATATAACCTCCACATACATTCACCTCCCTTCTTTTTCTCTCGGAGTGAGGTGTTCAGGAGCTCCAGGGAGAAATCTTGGCCCACTTGGACTCATTAGGATTCTGTACATGAGTGAATTCATCCTCAGAAGTTTTGTTTGGGGGACTGTTTAGGAAGCTGAGTTCAGCCTAATAACAATACAAAGGCAGTGATTTTAACAGTTCACGTAGCCATACCTGGGCACAGTCTAAAATGCTACCGCACCAGTAGGGTTGCCTGGGGAGTAAATGATTTCAATTGAACCCCACCACGTCTTTGGTTTGGGTTGTGGGTATTTTGAACCTTGTTTGTATCCCATTCCTTTTTGTGTGGGCAGCTGTTTGGACCAAGTCCTTCTGGAAACTGGAGTCACGCTCGTTTCTGTGGCCTTAGGACATGTGTTTCTTGTCTTTCTCCTCCTTTCCATTCTGCACATTAATTATATGGGGTCATATGTGCTACTTGTGGTGACTTCTCCTGTGAATTGTGGGGCAGTTCATGTTTTGGAGAGTCATGGAATCACAGAACATTAGAGGTTGGAAGGAACCTTGAAAGATCATCCGGTCCAATCCCCCTGCCAGAGCAGGATCACCTAGACTAAGTCTCACAGGAACTTGTCCAGGTGGGTAGAAACAAGGGCACATGACCACAGAATCAGTTCTTTCACATGTTATTTTCATAGGGCCCGAGTTAATGGTGGATGTTCTAATTACTAGAGACAGCATTTGAAGAGCAATTCTATTGAACCTAGTGAAATAATTTGCTGTGACAATGTTCTCGGGTAAACAGTGACCACATCTGTAAAGCGGTGGTCACCAAACTTCCTTTGGTTGTAAACATCTACCAGTAACTGAGAGCTATTTGAGCATGTACCCCCATTAGATGTAGATTTAGAAATCAGCTACTGCTGTAGGCTAAGTTGACACAAACATGGGTATTAAAGGAGGAGATTAAGAATAACTTTTAAAAATACATGTTTTTACATTCTACTGGAATCCAAAAAAGTCACAGAATATTAGGCATTGGAAGGGGCCTTGAAAGATCATCTACTCCACTCCCCCTGCCAGAGCAGGACCACCCAGACAAAGTCGCACAGGGACATATCTTGCTGCACTCCATGGGTGCCTTGCCCACCCCTTGGGGTCTCTGTTTTCCTGGAACATGGTGTTGTAGAGAGCCAAGAACTGAAATAAGTGAACTGCCTGTCTGTGGAGGTGTCCTGTGCTCAAATTCCTCATTGAACTGGGTGGGCTGTGTTTGTTTTCCTATCTGTTAGCTTACTGAACTCAACCAGTCTCTCTGTGGGAGGGCAGAATTTAGTTCTTTAACTAGAGTCCTGAGTAGGATATTGGATCTCTTTAGTCACTTTGCTTGTATGGGCTTCTAGCTTTTCAGGAAAGAAAATAAGCCCAGTGCTTCAGCAAGCTTTTTTGGGCATCTCTATTGGATGCCACGAATGAGAGTTACCTGGGCATTTCTTGTTGTGGTAGGTGTTATTTTCATGCCATCTGGACCTTGGGACCTTGCCACCTCTTGTCGTGGCATCGCACAGCTCTTTTTGCTAACAAGGAATATGAGCATCTGACAGGGAGAGGTGTGAGAAAGGTGGTCTGGAGCAAAACGGTTCTTCTCATTCCTGACTTCTCTGATAGCAACAGAAAGAAAGAGATGGACTTGTGCTATCAGCCTTTCTTGCGCACGAAGCGGGCTCCGGGATGCAAACTGTAACGCAGGGGGGAGACACCAGGCATCTTTATCTCCCATTGAAACCAGTGGGATGTGAGGCTGTTTAACCTCTCCTAAAAAGGAGTCACTGCCGAGGGACTCGGCTGGAGCTGCTCTGAATTTTGAATCAGGAATTTATCAGCTCTGGTAGGAAGGAACTGTGCAAGGATGTGTGTTTGGAAAGAAAAAGCCTCTGCTCTGTGCCTTGTCTTTCACAACACTGAGGAGAAGGTAACCTGCAATCACAATGTACTCCAAGGGCCTACATGGGCCAAGAAACCACAAGGGATTGGGGAAGCTGTGGACAAATTGTCAAAAAGACAGATGGAATCACCGACTGACCTGCTGGTGAGATCTGCTAACAGCTTCCACCTCACTGGGACTGTCGTGCTGCAGTACGGAGTGACTCCTCAAAGGGGTTTGCTCTCCACATGCAAATGCCTCTGTGTATGTAACACATCAGCACAGCATTTGTAGGGAAATTAGGAGTGAGTGTGCATTTAAACAGCTGCCAGACAGTTATATCCAGCATATGCAGCAGGTTTTTCCCTCACTGAGAAGACTTTCTTGCTTTATTCAGAAGGCCTATCTACGTTCAGAAATTTACCTCCTTCTCAGTTACTCTGGAGGAGAACTCGTGGCTGTTTCCACATCAGCGTGGTTCTCCATGCCTCCACTTCTGCTTCTGTCCACTGGAAAACCCACATCCTCTGAGGGTGAGGGGGGAGATGGGCAGATTCTTCCCTTGCAGGATGGTCATTGTCAAAACATTAAGGAGCTGATAGAGACTGCAGAGCAAGTATGGCCAAAAGGCAGCATGAATGTAGTTGTGGAAGTTCTGTATTACCAGTGCAGCTGGTCTCTTTCAAAGTTTAAAGACTGGTCTTCTGCATGGACTGAGATCCATAGGACAGGTGTTACTTGCCAAGTGTTCACCATGTCTGTGGGGAAGCTCAGGCCTGTTTCATCAACATCTTCCTGGAGAAGCATGTGGGATTTTACTGACTCTGGCTGGACCTGGTCTGTATTGCTGTCTTGGTGCAGTTGCTCCTTGGTAGTTCTATTCGATAAAGATCAGATCCTGAAGTGCCATAGAGCATGGGGCAGGAGATGATTTCAAATCACAGAACTACTTTAGTTGGATCATGGAATCCAAAACATAACCCAACACAGCCAGGTCACCCCTAAACTGTGTCCCTAAGCACCAGGTCCACGCATCATTTAAACATCTCTGGGGATGGTGATTCCAACACTGCCCTGGGCAGCCTGTTCTAATGTTCCTTTCAGTGAAGAAATTCTTCCTAACATCCAGCCTAAACCTTCCCTGGTGCAGCTTGAAGCCATTTCCTCTAGTTCTGTGGCTTGCCATCAGGGAGAAGAGGCTGGTCCTCTCCTCATTCCAACCTCTTCTTGAGTCCTTGTCTCTATAGCAATAACCTATAGAGAGCTACCCTCCATTGGGAGGGGTGGCTACGAAGGTGCAGGAGACACAGGACCCTTGCTGTGCATCCAACTTAGGCTTGAGTCCATCCTAGCTTGCTTGCTGTCTCCCTTAGAGCTCCAGGAGGCTTCTTACCCTGGCCCCCAATGCAACATCTACTCCTCTTTTCAACATCTCCAGGGGTAGTGACTCAACCCCCTCTCTGGGCAGGCTGTTCCAGTGCTCGACAGGCCTTTCAGTCAAGAAATTCTTTCTGACATCCAATCTGAACCTCCTGTGCAGCAGCTTCAGGCCATTTCCCCTTGTCCTGTCACTGCCCACTAAGGAGAACAGACTGATCTCTGCCTCCTTTCAAGTAGTTGTAGAGAGCAAGAAGGTCTCCCCTCCATCTCCTCTTCTCCAGGCTAAACAGCCCCAGCTTCCTCAGCCATTCCTCATATGACATCTGTTCCAAACCCTTTACTGGCTTGGTAGCCACCTCTGTCCCTTCTCCAGTCCTTCAGCGTCCCTCTTGTGGTGAGGGGTCCAGAACTGAACGCAGTACTTGAGGTGTGGCAGGAAGTTCAGGTATAAACTTGTGAGAAGACAACAGCTGGTGTGTCTGAGTGGTGTTTTCCCAGAGCATATATATTAAAATCTGAGGGTTTGTTTATTTGAAAATCAAACTGGAAAAGGGGCAGTAGCCAATTTTTGGTGCCCATGAAGGTGTCTCCCTGCAAAGCTTGTGCTGATGCAGAAAGGGGCTGTGGGAAGCGCCCAGCACAGCCTATTTATGCTCTAGCACGAGGACCCTGTGATGGTTCTGTATGCTGCTGGCTTAGCCTTTACACGAGCTGCCTGTGCCTTGTTTTCTTGGCTAAGTGGAAGTGAATAAGCGTGCATAAATGTGTTTCTGAAGATACAACTGAACCTTTCTGTGTTACCATTCAACTGCCCGCTTCGAAACCGTGTCTTCGACGGTGGCATCTCCTCTTTAGCAAGCTGCATCCCAACAAACAGCTCATTAAATCATTGCTAAGGTTCCGTTCGGCTAACGCGAGGTGCCGGTCGCTGACAAGCGCACGCACAGAAAGTTGCACTTTTGTAAATGCTTTTGCTGGTTTTCTTTTGAAGTGGAGCTGTTGTTCAGGCCTAGTAAATTATTGAAATTATTGAACCAGCTGCTAAATAAATAATGAGACCCGTAGCTGCAAAATAAAATTTTTGCATTTTAAAAAAATCATTATCATAATTCTTAAGTATTTTTTGCTCTCTCCCCTGAATATAGTGTTTTTTACCAGCTCTTCCCTCTGAGGAAGGGAGGAACATGCAGTAACTAAGAAAGCAACGGAGAGCTGGTTTGGCCAGCCCTTCTGTCACTGAATCCTTCAGTCTCTACAAGCCAGGCTCTGACACCAGAACTAAAACCTGAACTACACAGGCACAGAACTGTTGAGTTCTGCTGAGGAAGCTGAACAGCTCTCAATGTAGGAAAAACCACGAGCTGGTATTTGTCAGGTACAAAAGCAGGTTGGTCAGACAAACCAAAGTCTCTCTCTCATGCAGTTACAGCTATTTCTTTGAATTTTAATGGGTCTTTTGTGTGGCTTTTATTATTATAAGGTCTTTTTGGTGCTAACATGAACTGGAGGGAGATGCCTGAATGCCTGGAGCCTGGCTTTGTCTCACCTGTGGTGAAGCTCAGCTGCTGGTTATGAAGTGATGGGATTTTGATGTCATATTTCTCAAGTCAGCTGTAAGGAGGAGAGCATTTTAGGACTGCTGGCTTATTCCCCTACTCTTCAAGGCCTGTATGTAGAGCCAGAAGCAGCAAAAACTGGCTATTTGTCTGCCTTCTGGAAAGACAATTTGGTTTAGCTCCTTAGCATGCCATAAACTACACAGAATGTGTGTGGAGATTTGCCACGATGCTGGGAACGTGCTCGGTGGCCTTTCTGACTCAGCCGCTGTGATACTGGTTCTGAAACAACTCTCTGATCTTCCCAATCCAACCTGCCTCTTCTTAGAGCAAATTGTCATGTAAGTGCAGATAAGAGCCATGTCTGCTTGTTTAATGAGAGGCGACAAATGGCCGTGGATTCAGGTAGAACATACATAAATGTGTCTTTCTGCTGGCAAGTGCAACCTATAAATGCAGTGCTTCTAAAACAATCAATAGTCATTTAGGAATGATTCTTTTTTTTGTGGGTCGTTTTGCTGGGCTGCTACTGCTCAAAGAGGGTGGTACTGTGGTGCACGGTAGCTGCTGCCGTGGTTGTGTGTTTTAGCTGCAACGTGGTTTACGTGAACCATTCCTGTTTGTTATGCTGTCTCTTTCTGTGACATTGTTTTAGTTGGAATCTAAGGTCATATTCATGGATTTATAGACATCGCAGCATCACTCTGGTTGGAAGAGACCCCTGGGATCATCAAGTCCAACCATCTACCCTACCTTACAAGTTCACCCCTAAACCACATCTCTCAACACCTCATCCAAACCATCTCTAAACACATCCAGGGGCGATGACTCAACAACCTCCCTGGCCACCCCATCCCAGTGCCTGACCACCCTGCCTGTGAAAAAATTCTTCCTAATATCAAGTCTAAACCTCCCCTGTTGTAAGTTGTGCCTATTCCATCTTGTTCTATCACTTGTGAGAAGAGACCAGCACCAACCTGTCCACAATGTCCTTTCAAGCAGTGGTAGAGAGTGATGAGGTCTCCCCTCAGCCTCCTCTTCCTCAAACTAAAGAGCCCCAGTTCTTTCAGTCTTTCCTTGTAACATTTATTCTCCAGGCCCTGACATAGGCCAGAAACCCCACCAAAAATCTTGATGTAACTGTCATAACAATAATACTGTGTAATGCATTTTAATAGGCTCTTGAGCAATGCAATCCAAGTGGGTAACATGAAGTGTTGAAGGACTCCTGCCAGAGCAGGATCACCTAGACCAGGTGGCACAGGAATGTGTCCAGGTGGGTTTTAAACATCTCTGGAGAAGGAGACTCCACGACTCCCCTGGGCAGCCCCTTCCAGTGCTCTGTCACCCTCACTGGGAAGAAGTTCCTTCTCATATTGATGTGGAACCTCCTCTGTTCCACCTTACACCCCCTGCCCCTTGTTCTGTCATTGCTTGGCACTGAGCAGAGTCTGGCTCCATCCTCCTGACACCCACCCTTCATGTATTTATAAACATTAATGAGGTCACCCCTCAGTCTTCTTTTTTCCCAGCTCCCTGACAGCCTCTCCTCACCAGGGAGATGTTCCAATATATAACTACTCCAGGAGAGGTATTGAGGCAATCATCCTGTCAGGGCCTGATCTGGGTGCCCAGCAGCACCTTCAGCTGCTGGGATGAGAGAGCAAGAAGTGCAAGGCAGCGAACGAAGCTCACAGGAGGATTTGACATATCTGGAGCCTGTGTGTCCAGCAAAGCACAGCCACTGGACAGCTGAACATTTACAACCTTTAAAGCCATCCTGTGCTCTAGGATGTGACCCTCCTCTTCCTGGTGGGGAAGACTGGCACTGGGGAGGATTCCAGTGAGAACTGATATAAAACTGGTATTTCTCTCCCTCGTTCACTCATTTACATGTTAAGAGAGAATTGTATCTGGGTGCTAGAAAGAGTTTTTACATTAATTTGCTAGAGATGCTGTGTGTTTGGCCTGAATTCTGTGATGTGGGAGCTAATTTCTGTGTAACCTCATTAGGGTCATTTCTGCCTGACCTCAGTGTGTGTGTGAAATGCTACCTAGGCAGGCCGAGGGCTGTGGCAGGGCTACTCAATACAAACCTACCCGTGATGCAGCGCAGGAGAGACTTCTACTTTGGGATTATGTTTTTATCTCAAAAGCAGCACAGCAATATAAACACCATAAAGCCATTTATTTTTTATAATCATGTATTGCTGTAAGTCACAGTTTTAGCTGACATCCCCTACTCTTTATTGACCTGTTTTGTGAGATTTTGTAAACTAGCTAATAAACCTTTGCTCTGGTGACTGCTGGGTTTAACGCAGCGCATTACATTCACAGCTGAAATAAAAACCATGGTGTAGGTAATTAAAAACTTCTCCGAATGTCTTAACAAGAAACACTTGGGTGTTTGCTCACAGATACACTTTCATGGTATGTCCTCTGCAGCGCAGGATGTTCTCTGTGCTTCACCTTCACAGTCCCCTTTTAAAGCCTGTGTTCAACTTGGTTGTACTTGCTGGTGTGCCTTAGGCACGCCGATTGCACCTCCCCATCGCCGAGAGGTAAAAGCATGTGTTGCAGCAGGAGCTTGGTCTTCAGGAGACGACCTACCTAATGTGTAGATCTGAGGCTCATCCTGGAGACTGACACAACTTAAACAAGGTTGAATGCTAAGGAGTCCCCGACCCGATAGCAAGGAGGCCTCAGGTCATCACACTGTTGACATTAAGTCTGTTGGTGCCTTCATGGCCCTGACACCATCTTTTTGGTGCTTAGAGCTCAGTTTTGAAGTGTCTTTGTAGCTCTGCCTTGAGCAACTTAACAGGAGCCTTGTAATGAAGCATGTCTGCTGGTAAGACGCCGGCAGGGCAGGCTGCTCAGACCAGTGGTGTCCGTGAAGGTCATTTCAGTGGTGGGGTGATGCTGTTTTCACAGTCTGTGTGGCCTAGGTTTAAGGGAAGGTGCCTTGTGAACGTCTCCCCTCTGCTTCATTCTGTGAAGTTAGCTGTCTCGAAGGGCTTTTTTCACCTTCAATCCTCATGCAGTTGGGAAAGATGCTTTCTCAGATCCTCTTTCCTCAACCTTTTGAGGCTGTGAAGACTGACTGCGCTGCCTGTGTGAGGACTTTGTGCTACATGCATGTCTTACAGGTGTAAGCGAAGGCTTCCTAGCTGCTCTTAATGAACAGGTTTTTACCTTGGCAAAACTTTCCATGTTAAAATTTAATTGCATTTTACATTTTTAATTAAAATAATAATGAGCTGTGGATTGGAAAATCATTTTCGCTCCCCAAAGTTAATTACAGTCTTCATACTTTTGGGATTCTCTTGGGTTTTGGAGTTTTTATGGAACATCTTTCAGGCTTATCTAGGAATCATAGAATCATTAGGGATTGGAAGGGACCTCGAAAGATCGTCTAGTCCAATCCCCCCACCACAGCAGGATCACCTAGAACATTCAAATGCAAGACCTGATCTAAATTGGAACATAGGAGGTTCCCATCAACGTGAGAATGAACTTCTTCACAGTGAGGGTGATGGAGCAATTGAAGGGGCTGCCCGGGGGGTTGTGGAGTCTCCTTCTCTGGAGACGTTTAAAACTGTCCTGGACGTGTTCCTGTGTGATTTGATCTAAGGGATCCTGCTCTGGCAGGGGGATTGGACTGGATGATCTTTCAAGGTCCCTTCCAATCCCTGATGTTCTGTGATACAGACATCTCTGCTAACGGTGGCTGTGGGACCACCATGCTGCTACTTCTGCTTATTTTCTCTGTGCATTAAACCTGGGCTGCCTTTTATGGCCATTGTCCCTTTAACTAAAGTAGTTAGGAAGCCTCGTTCCATTTGTAGCGCGTAGGGGTTGATACCGCTCTGGTGATAACTGGCCGTTGCGAGTTAGCGGTGACTGTCAAAGGAATGAATTTTATGCCTGAGGAATATTAATGTGAGCTGCTCGTGCATAAAGGAAAGTTAGTTGGAATTTACATAACACTCCCTGCACCTGCTGGAACGAACTGTTAGATTATTGTAGCGGGCTGCCTCAGTTCAAATGCTCCGGCTTCCGCCGCTCTCAATGGATTAGTAAAAATAATTGTGTGGTTTGACAGCGGAATTTATATTGTGTTTGAGAGTCTTTGAGCAAACACTAGAGAGTGAAAAATACATTATAGAGCTGGGGAGCTGTGCTGTGGGAAATGTAAACGAAAGCGGTGATATATCTTTAGGAGTTGTTCTACTACTTGTGAAACGCCTCCCCCTTGAATCAATTGTGAATAAATAAGACCTGTGGTATAAACTGATGAGTGAAATCTATTAAACCGCAATTCTCGTGCAATATTTATGGACAAAGAAGGGGAATCATTAGATTTTCCAAAGGTGAAGTTAAATTTGATCTCTGAGGACGTGCCCAAAAGCTACTTTCAGACTCCAGTGCCTGTTCGAAAAGGAGGAGCGCACCGTTTTCCTTGTGCTTATGTTCACAGGGCTCCTTGGGCTTCGTGATGGGAGGCAATAGTTGCCTTTTTTATTAAGTCTTCTAATCTCCTCACCTACTTACATCCTTTGGCTTGTTCCTCCTCCTGATTTACAATGCAGGAGTTATTGACACTGTAGTTGTTGACTGTTGGATTCCCACAGCTGTACTGACTGGGAGAGGAGCTGAAGCAGCGTTGTTATAACCTCTACACCCACGGGTCATACGGAGGAGACAACAAAATGAGATGGTCGGGGTAAAGCACTTAGCGTGCTCTAGGTTTCCTGTGTTTTGGGGGTTTGTTTTGTCTTTTTGTTTTTAAAGTGTTACACAGCTTGGAGGTCAACTCCAAGGCCCCAGGACATGGTAACAGGGCACCAGATTTGTGGTTGGCAGTGCAGCTGGGAGCGTGCGAGCTGAGGCGATGCTATGAAATACAGACATTTACAGTTTAAAACCATTTAACATATTCTTCTTGTATTTTGTTTGTATTCACTCAGTACTGTGCTTCTTCCAAGTCACTCTGGACTTAGAACAGTATTTTAGATTTTAATAGGGGGTTTTTTCCCCATTTATGGTATCTTTTATTTCTAAATTCTGAAGTTTGTTATTTAACAAGAAATTTCGAAATTGAGCTACTTTTTATTCCGTGTAATGAGAGACATAGGGCTCGATAACCAAAAAACAGAAGGGGAAATTTTCACTTGTTACTTGTGTATGTGAAATTAACATCAGGTTTAATCACTTCTAGCATCTGTATTCACAAACAGTTCCCTTACTCTTCCATGAGGGTAGTCTTGCATTGCACTGAACTGCTTGGAGTGGTTCTGGGTGGTGCTGCAAGCATCCTGGAGAGCAAGCAGGAATTGCTGAGTGCCCTGTCTGGGAGCTGGCAGCTCTGACTCTCTGTTTTGATTACATGCAGTGGCAGGCCAGACGAGCACAGCGCGTGAGCTGTTACCCACCTAGTAGCTGTGTGCTGTTCTGAGTTCCTTACACATTGGTGGTGGGGAGGTAGTGGGACTCTTTGCGTTTTTGGGTTTTCGGAGTAGGGGAGGTCATGCTGTTAGGTAGTTCTGGATTCCACCTCAGTTCAGCAGCAGCACTGTTGTCTAGAGTTCAGCTGGTAGAGAAAGTCAGAGGCTGCTACTTAATTCTGCCCAATTACAGTGGTAGTAGACTTTGGCTCTCAGCTCCCCTCTGAGCATGAAGGCAGCAGACACTGTGGTTCCCTGTTCCTGTGCATTCTGTACCCCCTGGCACCACTGTTCCCTATGGTACAGTTACAGTGCATTGAGCTGAAAGTCTGAGATTCTTCAGGTTCCAATGAAGACCTTGAGGTGCTGGAGCGGGTCCAGAGGAGCAGTGAGGCTGCGGAAGGGACTGGAAGGAAAGTGTCAGGAGGATAGGCTGAGGGAGCTGGGGTTGTTTAGCCTGGAGGAGACTCAAGGGGGGACCTTCACCCTCTCTACAACTCCCTGAAGGGAGGATGTAGTCAGGCGGGGATCAGCTCTTCTCCCAGGCAACCAGCACTAGGGTCTGAAGCTGCCAGGAGAGGGTTAGATTGGATGTTAGGAAGCCCTTCTTGGAAAGGGTAATTGGACACTGGAACAAACTGCCATGGCAGTGGTGGAACCCCCATCTCCTGACGTGTTGAAGGACAGACTGGCTGTGGCCCTTAGTGCCCTGCTCTGGCTGCTGTGGTGATGTTAGGTGCTGGGCTGGATGAGCTCAGAGGGCTTTTGCATCCTCAATAATTCTGAGATTATGTGAAGATCCTAGTGTTTTGAGGACTCAGTTTATGGAGTTCAAGTCCCTGAGCTGGACCTTGAGACCAAAATTCTTACTGGTCTTCCATGATCATAGAATCATAGAGGGTTTAGGTTGGAAGGGACTGTCAAGGTCCATCACTCCTCTCCATAGACCAGGTTGCTTAAATCCCTGGCATTAAACACTTCTGGAGAGTGGGAATCCACAATTTCTCTGGGCAACCTGTTGCCATGCCTCACCAACCCCACAGTAAGGCATTTCCTCCTGAGATCCGATCTAAATCTCCCCTCTTTTAGTTCCAAACCATTCCCCCTTGTCTTGCCACTTGATGCCCTCACAAGAAGTCTCTCTGAAGCTTTCTCGTTGGCCTACAGATATCCAGCCACATGCTCCTGGGGCCGAGCTGTGACACCGTGAGCTACAGAGCTGTTGTGGCTGGCTCAGCTTAAGGAAACTGTGGTTAACCTTCCGTAGGTCTTCAGAAAGGCCCATCGTCAAAGCACGTAGAGTTTTAATAAACTCTTTCCTGATTTAAGATTAAAGGTCTGGCAGTTTGTAAATTAATTATTAGCTGGTGTTGCTTTATGGAAAAGCTGACGGTTTCATAAAAGGCTGCTCTTTGCAACGTGTGGAGTTTGCCCACTCACGAGAGCACAGCGGTATGAATACGTTTGGGGGAGCGAGCGAGGGAGCGAGCGAGGCACCGTGCGGCACAGCTTTATGGCTTCTGTAAACAAACCTCCTTTGTCAGAGCTCAGTCATCTTTAACAGCTGGGAGGTGATGCCGCTGCTAGTGCTGGTGATCACCTTCCAGATGATAGGACCTACTTATCCATCTCACAGTAATTTAGAGAGGAGCTGCAGCTCATCCATCTTTTTCAGAGAGTTACAATGAATATTTGACTGTAAGAGTTTAGCATTTACCCTTCATGGGTCAGCAGACAGGTTAGTCTTAAAGCATCTTTAGGGAGAGATTATTCTAATAAAGCCTCTTTACACACAAGATACTGCACCAGTATTTCATGCTGCTTTTTAATAAAAATAAACCAAGTAGCAGGCTACATTTCCTAATAAGCCGTGTTTCAGACATAACATCCCTAGAAGCTGGGGATCATGTGGACTTTTGCAGAGGATGGTTTAATGGAAAGATTTCATTGAAAGCCTTTTTGGGGAAGTAGATATCCATAACAGGCTAACAGGGAGGCGCTTTGGTTATTGTTTTGAGTATTCTAGGAGTGTGCGTTCATCTTAAAGGCAATCATTTTTTTCTGTTCCTTTTGTTGTGGCCTCCTCATTTAATCCCAGTTTTTATTAGTTCAGGATTTGCCTACAGAGTGGTTTACCTTGAAGTTTGGCAGTCATGCAGGCATAAAGTGAGACCTTAATTTAGCATTTCTTAGGAAAAAAGCATCAGTCGTGTTTTACAGACATCAGTTATTTCTGTTTCTGCCACAAAGTGCCATTGTTATATATTTCACAGTATCACAGAGCATTAGGGATTGGAAGGGACCTTGAAAGATGAGCTAGTCCAATCCCCCTGCCACAGCAGGACCACCTAGACCAAGTCACATGGGAACACATCCAGGTGGGTTTTAAACGTCTCCAGAGGAAGAGACTCCACAACCCCCCTGGGCAGCCCCTTCCAGTGCTCTGTCACCCTCACTGGGAAGAAGTTCCTTCTCATATTGTTGTGGAACCTCCTGTGTTCCAGCTCACACCCACTGCCCCTTGTCCTATCATTGGATGCTACTGAGCAGAGCCTGGCTCCATCCTCCTGTCACCCACCCTTCACATATTTCCACGTTCACTTGTCTCAACTGGTTTGTGTCCGGAGCACTCACCGTACACAGTAGCTCACAATTTTAGGAAGTGGCTCAGGATAGAGGTTGAAGTACATCCTGATTAGTTAAAAGTGGAAGCACAGAGCAAACCCCTGATCTGAATGGGGTGTAGAGCAGTGCACCAGCATCTACCTGAGATCTCTGAACCTGCCTTATCCTCAGCAGGGGGATGAGGAACTGGCTCACTTTGAGATGAATCTTTGAATCCTGATGATGGTAGTGCAGATGACCTTTTTTCCCTTCCTTTGTTTTAACTGCTTTAACCCATTCTTTCAATAGAAGCAGCATGTGGTTTTTTCCTAGGTTTTTGTCTGACTCCAAAGACATCTTCTGGACCACCAAGCGTGTTCCCTTGTTCCATGCCCCATAGTTAAAACATCATAATAGCTCTATCAAAACCTAAGATGAGGGAAACAAATCTGCAGTGTGTTGCTGAAAACTTAGAGGAATCTTAAAAGTAATTCAGGAGGGCCAGGAGGAAAAGAAACTGTATTGATTATGTTCATATTTCATTCGTGTGCTTTTAAATTGAGCTCAACTGCCTGAAGATTTCTTGGCACTTCTTGGAGAGTACAGCAGACTTCAGACTTCTGCTCAAGAGCTTGGACCACGCTGGCTCAGCAGGGGAGGAGGCTGTGTGGCCTAAGTTAAAAGTGGAAGCTGGTTATTTAGACAAGATCCGAGTTAGTCATTAACATTCATCCTCTAGTTTTCCATGTGTCAGATGATATCGTTGCACTCGAAGACCAAGTAAGGTTTCAGAGGTGGTTAGTAGCAATTAACAGCCCAAAATTTAGCTTAAAGAAGCTTTTGCTTTGACAAAGGAATGAGTGAGTGAGCTCCCAGAGTTGGGCAGTTGGTGACAGGGTTAGTGACAGATAACAGAAGGAAAAGATAGTGCCTATAAGAAAGACTTTCTGAAGGAATCAAGAATCCAGGGTTTAAATTGCAGCTTCTTCCCACTTTTGTAGTGCGAGTGGGTCCCTCACAAATCTCACAGGCATTAAAACGTTGTCCTTGTAGGCGTGGTGAGACCTCAGCTGTTGTTTCAGGAGTGACTCGGGTCCAGGCCACTCAAGTGTGAGAACACCTACAAACACAAGGTGTTTCAAACACCTTTAAAACTCTGGCCCATGAGACTTTAAAGGTTAACGTCCACCACTGATTTTCACAGAGTTTTAGGCACTATCTGTGATAGTCGCTTTTGAAAATGGCTATGGAATGGCAGGACTCTCCAAATAGTTGAAGAGCATCAACTAAAAGGAGGAAGCCAAGGGACATAAGCCAATGTCTATATGGATTTTCTCATAAGAGTTTCATAGACTCATAGAATGGCTTTGGTTGGAAGGGATCTCAGAGATACGGAATCCAGTACACTTGCTGTGAGCAGCGATGCCTCTTCACTAGACCAGGTGGCTCAAAGCCTCATTCAACCTGGTCTTGAACATCTCCAGGGAGGAGGCATCCACAACCTCTCTGGGCAACTGTTGTAGTTTCAAACTACAACAGCAACCAATTCCAAAGTCTCATCACCCTCATGCTAAAGAATTTCTTCCCAAGTTCTAAGCAAAACCTATTCTCCTTCGGTTTACAGCTGTTTCCCCTCATCCTGTCACTGAACAATCTTGTTTCCAAGCACTTAAGCTTAATGCTAGAATCTAAGCACTTAAAAAATTAGTTTCTACCTTGCTTTGCCTGGGTTGCCTCTGTATAAAGTAGGGGGATAAGAGCTTGTCCCTGTCTCACAGTGATAAAAACATTAAAAGATGTGAGATCTTTTTTTTCCAGTGCTGCACTAATGGGGACCATATAAACACCTGAGATAGTGGAAAGGTAAGTTGAACCGGCCAGGCAGAGGTCAGGAACAACTAGAGATGACATGTAGAAAGGGGCAAAGTTGTGCAAGGCCTGGAAAGCCTGGTAATAACTTTATAAACTGTATTATTTCTAGGGAAGAGAATTTCAGCTTTCACTGACCTTTATTTTGAGACTTTTTCGTCTCTGTTTTATTTACAGTTGCACGTACTGGCATTTGTACAATTTCACATTTGTCAAAGACTCCAACCTGGCAATTTTCTCCTTCAGGCTTTGTTTTAAATGATGAGTGTGTGTGCATGTAAAATATTGTCCTTCTCTTAGCTGCTGCAATTAGAACTCACGGCAAGGGCACAAGACTCTCTTTTAGATATTCATGGCTCTATATCACAGAATCACAGAACATTAGGGATGGGAAGGGACTTCTAAAGATCATCCAGTCCAATCCTCCTGCCACAGCAGGACCACCTAGAGCAAGTTGCACAGGAACATATCCAGGCAGGTTTTAAATGTCTCCAGAGGAGGAGACTCCACAACACCCCTGGGCAGCCCCTTCCAGTCCTCTGTCACCCTCACTGTTAAAATGTTCCTTCTCACATTGATGTGGAACCTCCCATTTTGTAGTTTACTCCCATTGCCCCTTGTCCTGTCATTGGATGACACTGATCCAGCCCAGGGAAACGTTTAGCTGCAGTAATGATGATTCAGCCATTCAGCAGGGCAACAGATATGGCCCAGTACTGTCACCTAATTTTTTGGTTCATCTTTCACATACTGGAACAAAACTAGTCGTGATGATGTCTTCTCAGCACCTCCTTTAGAATCTGGTCCAGCTGGTCTTTTCTGTCATTAGTAAGCAATCACCTTTTTCGCAAGGAGCTTCGTTAGCGGCTGGCAGATCGATCACTGGAGGAGTTAATCTTGCATCAACTAACCAGGATGCATCTCGGGTGTAGAGAAACTGGGCAGCGCTTGTTCATGATTCCATGCCAGCTGTGGCACGAAGCACTGTGTCTAGAGAGCAGGTTTGATGAGGGATAGGTCTGCTCCAGACGGGGCCGGGCAATGGCAACAGAAGACAGTTACTGCTTCTTACTGTCCAGAAACTACTTTGGGGATAAATCATTTCAAAATCCCTTTGAAAACTACAGTTTACCCACATGGCAGTGACTCTGCTGCCTGGAACAGTCCCTGTTGCCTTCTCACTTGACTTGCAGGTGGAACAAAGAAGTCCCAGTCCCAGTGTAGGTCCTTTGCAGAGCTGGGGCTGCGCTGTGTGGTCTCATCTCTGTTGCCTCAGTTTGCTTTTTTGTGTTCAGACCTGAAAATCCCACTGCTGGTCACTTCAGGGTTATGAGATGGCACCTGTAACGCCGAGACAAACCTCAAATTAGTGCTTGTCCATTTGTACATGGTTGAGTACAGTCTCAGTTTTCTTTTGACCTGGACATCTGAGCGAGGACGCGGCTTTTCGCTTTCCTCGAGCACATACAACACTAAACATATTTTGATGTGATGTATGAAGGAGGAAAATCGCCTTAGCCCCAGGGTTGTCTGCAAACTCCCTCTCCTGCAGTCAGTGGTCGCCTTTAGGAAAGCTTATGCTTTGGGTAGCACGTGGCCCGATCCTGCTCTGGCTGGAACAGCGGGATTTTCCATTACAGTGCTAGACACAGGGGTCAGGCCTGGCAGCTTGTGAACCAAGAGGCTGGAGAAAATGATCTTTCAGGCCCTTTCATAATTTTGAAGGCACTCACCGAGTGATTCACTTCTTCCTAGTCTCATTCTGACACTGAGTTATCTGGCCAAAAACCAATCTTGCAGAAGGCCTTTTCGAAGCCGATCCTGCCAGAGGGCGACTGATGCTTTAGCAGTGCGGAGCCCTGGCACCACCGGGGAGAAGGGTTGTGTGTTGAAGGTGTTTGCCTCTCAGCACCTTGCAGCATTTCACCTGATGTGTGTTGAGATCTGTGGGGTTTGCAGGATTAGCCCCACCTACTGCCCTGTGGAACGAGTTCCCTAACAAGGGCAAAAACCGTGGTGCGTGCACGTGTCGCTGTGTGCACCTGGCACTAGAGACTGTCAGCTCTTTATTGTCAGGCAGCAGCGTCATAGAATCATCAGGGATTGGAAGGGACCTCGAAAGATCATCCAGTCCAATCCTCCTGCCAGAGCAGAATCACCTCACTGGAGAAGCCATGGAATCAGAATCACTCAGGGTTGGAAAGAACCATCATCCTGTTCCAAACCCCCCCAGCACAGGCAGGGACACCCCACCCTCGACCAGGCTGGCCAGAGCCCCATCCAGCCTGGCCTTGGCCTGGCCCCATCCACCTCCAGGGATGGGGCCCCAACCACCTCCCTGGGCAACCAATTCCAGGCCCTCACCACTCTCAGGGTGAAGAACTTCCTCCTTACATCCACTCGAAATCCACCCAGCTCCAGCTTTGCTCCTTTCCCCCTAATCCTGTTGCTACCTGACATCCTAAATAGTCCCTCCCCAGCCTTTTTGTAGCCCCCTTCAGATACTGCAAGGCCACAAGAAGGTCACCTGGGAGCCTCCTCTTCTCCAGACTGAACAGCCCCAGTTGCCTGCTTTCTGCTTGGAACGTCACCAGAACGAATACGGACTGTAAATACGCAGACACACACACACACGCTCATCTCCAGCACGTTACAAAGCGACGCGCTTTCGTTTGTTCTCCTGATGGAACTTGTTAAAAACTGCCGGTGATGGCATCAGTTCCTGTATTTTGGGAGAGAGCAGCAGCGGTGTGCAATCCCAAGTCGCGGGCTATTTTTAAAGCTGAAATTAGATTCATTGCTTTGATTATTCCATTGTGGGCCCCAAGTTATATTTTAGTGTCCTTCACCCTTTTCTCCTTTATTATTTATAACCTGCACTCTTTGAGCAATGACCAGGACTAATACGTAACCTTCTGTCCTTCTGCCTGATTCGTTCTCTTTTGAAACACAAAGATTGAAGCAAATATTGTGGGGCTCTCTGTTAAAATATAGATAGATGGGTATTTCTTCCGTACGTCTCACACCGAAACAAGACTTAATGGAGGTTTTGCTTTTCTAATTCCATCTCAGTGGACATACTTCAAAGGAAAATAGCAAAGGACCGGGGAGTGTATATTTGGTATTCATTGTATTATAATGTGCTCTAGCACAAATGCATCCGCGTAGGCATTTTTTACAGACATTCACCAAATGGCTTGTGAGGCCATCTTGACCGTTAGATTAATGCATCTGTGTTTTGTGGGGTTGTGGGTTTTTTTCCCCCCCAGTGTTTTTTCTGTTTCCCCTGCACCTAAATAAATAAATTAAATAGTAATTCATTTGTGCTCACTCTGCATCACAAAGAAGTGGGGCATAAAACAGCATTAGCAGTGAATCCCCTGAGGACCAAAGAACCTCACAGGGGGCTGGTCCTCTGAATGGTCTCTGTCACTCCCTAGCAGCTAATGACTGAAACAGGATCCATTGCCACTGGGAGCTTTTAATTTCCTTACATTGTACAGATTGCTCTGATCCAATGCAAAGTGACAGCTACCATTTCAGTGCAGCTCATTAACAGCTCTTGCACAAGCCAGCGCGCACCGTGTCTTCGCGTGTAGGGTATCCGTGCTGTGCAGGCACCCTTTGGATAAGTTGTAAAATAAAATCCTTGTGGGCATAATAAATGCAGCCTCGTGCACTGCTTTCCCCAGGTGTGTACTGGTGCTTCTCTTGGGGCAGAACGATTCGTGTCCACACTCGAGACTAACTTGAGACAGCTCTGAGGTTTATTTGCTCGGTGAATGACCCGCAGTCGTGCACTGAGGAGCGTAACAAAGCGAGGTTTCCAGGAAGTTTAGGAAGCATCGGGATAGATGGCAGTGGAAGAGGAAAAAGGAGATGATTCAACAAAATAATTGGAAAATTAAGAGAAAGTTCTCCAGTTGTCGAAAGCGTCTGGAATAACAGGGCTTAGCTGTGTCTGACAAGCCTGGGCAACAAAATGAGAATGGCTCTTGTTGTGCTGTGTTGGTTTCATGTTTATGTATTTCATGAACTATAACAAGGGTGGTGTAGAGTCTGCAATCTGGGCAAGAACAGCCCCAGGTACCAGTACAGGTTGGGGACTGAGCTGTGATTCTGTGACCAAGTCAGTGTCTCATGTTTTGAGGCTGGTACAGAGTGGGATGACCCAGGGAGTACTGATGTGCGTGCGGCTCGCTGATTCGGTGTGTTTTGGTGTCCAGTAAAAAGAGCTGATGTACCATCACTACTAACAATGTGCTTTTTACAAGTAAAACTACATTCAAAACCATGTAAAACATTATGTAAAGCACCTCGCTGCAGCTCGTAACCTGTTGTTTAGCTGCAGTGTTCCTTTGATACCTCTTGTTGCTCACTCATTTTCCTACCAGCATGAGACATGTCAACACGGAGTAAGAATATACACACACACTTAGCAAACCATGGGAGCAGAGCTCAGCTTATGAAACAAGATGAGCTATAGGTCCATGATCATGTGCTTTGGGAAGCAGGTAGGATTATGTCTAGTTAGCTATAAACAGAGCAATAGTGGTCTTTGAAAGCATCGCTCGCACGTGTGTGCATCAGTCCTAACCTGTGTTCAGGTGGACAAGCAGCAAGTAAATACTGATGCATCCGATGGATAGAAGCTATGGTGGGTCCTCGTTGATCCAAACGCTTTGAGGGGCTGTAGCTAAGGGCAAGCTGCTAGGGTAAGCACGTAGATATGGCCACCAAGAATGAATGTCTTCACGTTATAGCAGTATGAAATGCTATAAATGCCCCTGTGCTCTGCACTCGTGAGGCTGCACCTTGAGTACTGGGGCCACTTCTGGGCGCCACAGTATCAGAAGGACACTGAGAAGGGCAACGAGGCTGGGGAGAGGGCTGGAAAACAGGCCCTGTGAAGAGCAGCTGAGGGAACTGGGGTTATTGAGTCTAGAGAAGGGGAGGCTGAGAGGAGACCTCTCTACAGCTACCTCAAAGGAGGTTATAGCCAGGCTGGTGCTGGTCTCTTCTCCCAAATTACTACTGATAGGATGAGAAGAAATGGCCTCTAGTTGCTTCAGGGGAGGTTTAGCTGGATCTTAGGAAGAAGTTCTTTCCTGAGAGAGCAGTTGGGCACTGGAACAGGCCAGGGAGGTGGTGGAGTCACCATACTTGGAGGTGTTTAAAAACTGAGTAGCTAGAGGACTCGAGGCCATGGTCTAGGGATTAGGGAGCTGTTGGTCTGAGAGCTGGACTTGATGGTCCTGGAGCAACTTTCCAGCCAGGATGATTCTATGATTCTGTGGCAGAGAAATGAGACCTTAGGTGGTGAAATTCAGGTATTTTAAAGTGGAAGGAGGACACGTGTGGCCACATTTTCAAAAGTATCTAGTGACTGTGTACCCTTAAAATGCTTCTAAAATCAATATTTTGGACTGGTGATAACAGCTGAATCACTTTGAGAACTGATGTTCTCCAAATCTTAAGTTCTTGAGACTTTTAAACAGTGATTTGGGTTTTGAGGCTCCATGGTCCTTTTATTCATGTTTCTATTCTCTACAATTCTGGGAGGCTGAGTGGTTTGGGGTTTTTTTGGTGGGAGAAAGGAGTAGAATGAGAGAACTCATTTGCATTCACTTGACTTCCACCACAGGACCTTTTGAAAAGCATTAAACACCCAAAGTGTTGGCGAAGTAGGGTGACTGTCAAGGCTATGTGTGGTCACTAGACAGAAGACCCTGTGAAAAACCATCAGATGTGTTGATTCCATTTTTGTTATTGGGGCTATAAATTCTAATGTGACTAAAGAAGCAAGTGGGTTTGTGGCTCTTCAAGAGGAAATGAAGAGTGAAGCCTGGGATGGGAGATGCAGGTGTATTTCCGTGCAGGTCTGTGCTGGCCCATGACAAGGGACAGGCATTCAGAAGGTGAGCTCTGGAGAGCTGCTTAGCCAAGCACCGGGACCTGCCGGAGGAGGATGGCTGTGGTGAGCCTGTGCCCCTGCTGGGCTGAGCTCTTGGAAAACAGTGTGGGATGCAATGGAAGGACCTGCTCCCCTTTCAAACAGCCTGCAGAGATGGGGACAGAAATGTGGGTAAATAACCTTTTTGACAAAGACTAAACAAAACCAGGAAGGTCTTAGCTTTGAAGAAAAGATTCATTCTTTCATTACGATGCTGAAGCAGAGTTTAGTTGCTCTTTATGTGTCTGTTTTTCATGAGGTGAACTTGGTTAGTCTTACAGGTCTAAATGTTTATCGTAGCTGGTTTTCCCTGCCACTTTACCCCCCCTGCCGTGTGAAGGACTTGAGACTAGGCAAGGGAGTGCGTCTGGGACAGCGGGTTATTCTAGCTGCAAGAAAGAGGAAATGGTATTTTAAAAACCCATTTAATTAAATGACAACACTTGGGATTTCATTTAGTTCACATTACAGGAGGAATTTAGACTTCCACTGCTACCACCTGCTGCCAGGCTTGAGCTGTGAGCGTCGTCGCTGTGTCTCACCGATGCAGGTGAACTTGCCGCCGAACCACTTTCACAGTCCAGAAAGCATGACATTCCTTGTTACCAGTGGGAGGAAAGGCTAATTGAGAAGTGTGTATAAAAGCTGTAATGAGTAGCATTTACATGTATTGATTAGAAGTAGGGCCACCGTCTCTCATTTATCACCACCAGCAGCTGTGAAATTTTCCCCACGTCGATTGGCACGGCTCATATTCCCGCTCCTCTGGTTCTTTATTGCTTTTTCTTCCCCCCCCCACCCTGAACCAGAGTGCTGATCCACCAGCTGGAATGGGCTGGTAATTGCTCCAGCTTCTCCACCAGCTGCCACAATTGCCAAACCGCTGGAGTGAAAAATTCCATCCTGCATTTCCGATTTTTTTACATTACCACTGCATAATCATATTTGACGAATAATTAACCTGGGTTAATACTTCAGGGAGCCATTTGCAAGTAAATTGATAAGCTGAGTGCTGTAAAGGCGCATGAGGGCTAAAGCCTTTAGGAAGATGCGCGCAGCAGCCCGCCGGCTGCGCTGCTTTCATCCGCGCACGCCTCCTGACCATCTTAATTAGGAGTGGGCCGAGGGTGCTGTCCTTAAACCAAGCCTTCTTAAACCGCCCCTGGCTCGGGAGCGGGGAGACGACGGCAAACACGCTCAAATTAAACTCTCCGCTGTATCTGGCTCACGGCGGCGGTGCAGAGGATGTGAATAACAGCACTTGCCCTCCCGTTTAGATTTAGAAACGAGCATGGTTAGATCAGGAACTTGTTAGACAGGGCTGAAATCAATGGAAATGTTCTCCACTGACTCAGTGGAGCTGGATGCAGGTCATGCTGAAGCGCCTTCCCCCCGTCTTTAATAACAGCATTCAGATCAAGGAGAGAGCAGAGGCGGGCTCCTTTTGGGAGCCTGTACATTTGTATATGTTCCATTCAGTTAAGGCAGCTCTGCTGTGTTTCAGACACACGCACCTTTGCTTTAGGGCTGATCCTGCACTCCTGACACAAGTGGAATAACCTCCCTGTGAGACTTCTGTGGTCGGCAAGTCCACTCTTTCTCCAGCTTAAGCTTTTAGAGGGTTTGGTGTGCGCCTTCTTGGGAGCGGGATTGCACCAGGCAGTTATCTGTAGCTTTCAGCAGAGTCGATGAGGGGGGCAGTGGCGATGGAAAAGGTATTCTTGGGTCGCTCTTTGCTTTTAAATCAGCTCCTGGTACACATGTCTATTCTCCTTGTTCTCTGTTTTTTTAGTAAACATGTTGTAGCTGAATAATTTAACAAATACATCAACCACAAGCAAATCAACAAAAAGTTGATAATGACTTGTAAGAAGTAAAACAAACAACCTTATTTACTGAAGCAACCAAAGACTGTTACTTAACTTCATCCAGTGTTGGTGCTCCTACCAATCCTTGCTTGATAGTTCAGTAGGAGAGAATCACAGAACATTAGGATTTGGAAGGGACCTCAGAAGATCATCTAGTCCAATCCCCCTGCCAGAGAAGGACCAAGTCACACAGGAATGTATCCAAGTGGGTTTTAAATGTCACAGGGAAGGAGACTCCACAGTCCCCCTGGGCAGCCCCTTCCAGTGCTCTGTCACCCTCACCATGAAGAAGTTCCTTCTCATATTGATGTGGAACCTTCTATTTTCCAGCTCACACCCACTGCCCCTTGTCCTATCATTAGATGCCACTGAGCAGAGCCTGGCTCCATCCTCCTGACACCCACCCTTCACATATTTATCAACATTAATGGGGTCACCCCTCAGCCTCCTAACTAAGGCTTCTGTAGGAAGACAGCTGACATTCATTTGAATTCAGCAAATTGTTTGATTTCTAGAATGTCTGTATCATGCAAAGTCAGATCTAGACCACTTCCCTGGAAAGACCTTTCCAGTGTCACTCTTAGCAAGAAAAATTTTCCTCTGAAGTCCAGTTGGAATCCAGTTGGATATTGTGTTTGTTTTTCTGGCCCCGTGTTACTACAAGGTGGCCAGTAAACCACAGAAATCTTCTGAAACAGCTTTGGGCAGAGCAAGCAGCAAGAATTAAGTGTGAGTCGTGTTACTGCAAATTTTATCACAATTATAGCAACAGTCCAGAGAATCAGAGGAAAATGTCATGAGCAATATGAACACAGACTTCTGTCTGTAGGGGAAAGACCAGAAAACAGTGCCTAAATGATCTGAGAAAGAAAATGATTGTTTACTGAGTATTTTTGTAGAAACCCTGTGATCTCTGTCCTCGAGACAGCCAGCTTAACTGCTGAGTTTGGGGAACATCTGGTTTGACAGTCACGGTGTCAGCCCTGATGTGCCATACAACCGCAGATGGGGAGAACAACAGAGGGCTTTGTGTGTCATCCACTGGCTCTTGCCAGTGGGCCCCAAGCTGGTGGCACACAAAACACCATCAAGGCAGCCTTTGAGGTGGCGTTTCATGGCAGCTGCCCACCTGGCTGAGGGAAGCGGCTCCTGGCTCAGGACACTGCGTGGATTAACTCCTGTGAGCTACCCGTGGGTCCTCAGCTGGTCAACGGGCATGTGAAAGCTACAAGAGCCATGTCAATGACTTTACCTCTGCAAAAAGAACTACAAGAAGAGGGTTCCATACAGGTGCATGCATTAGGGTTTAGGAGATGTGAATTTACAAGCCAGAGGCAGTATCATTTTTCTTGGGTGGTGCAGTTGTTTCTCTAAGCAGGATAAACCCTAATTGTGTGCAATATTATCTTCCTGTTATTTGCTTTGAGGATTAGGGGTTCATCAAAAGTGGCTTAAGTTCAAACTTGCCATATCATACAGTCATTAGGCATCAGAAGGGACCTCGAAAGATCATGCAGTCCAATCCCCCTGCCACAGCAGGATCCTCTAGATCCAGTCGCACAGGAACCATGTCCAGGAGGGTTTTAAACATCTCCAGAGAAGGAGACTCCACAACCCCCCTGGGCAGCCCCTTCCAGTGCTCTGTTACTCATATGTGTAGTGTTTCACCCCGTTGCTAGTGAGAACCTAAGGATTTCTGTGTGGTGTGAAATCACTGTCCCCTCAGAGGATTCCAAGGGGAAGAATAATGCTTGAAGTCCCGGTATTTACATCATTTCCAGTGGTTCCTTCTGGTCTTTCTTGCAAACAGACTCAGCTTAATAAGGACTGTGTACAAAACATTCATCATTCAGGACAAAGGGTAGCCAAACCCTGCATTTCTGTAAGCCTCAGGCTGAAAGCTGCATGGATTGTGGCAGGCACATGGGTCCCACGTAGATCCTTAGTAGGAGCTTGGTGCAAAGGGTTTTCTTTGCAAATCTACACTAAAGGTCACCACCTTTAAGCCATTTCTGGTCAAAACTCTCGTGCCCAAGGCGACTTTGCCTGAGCAAATGGTGCTAGGCATTGAGGTGGCCACATCCTTCACAGTAAATATGGAAGGAATTAGTCTTTCCCATGACGTTTTCCTTTCCTTATCCCCTTCTCGTGGCCAGATTGTCTTGCGTCTTACTGTCTTTCTGTGAGCATCCTCTTTCAAGCCTAAGTAGCATCGCAAGGGACAGCCTGGTGGTACATAATGAAGACTGTCACAGATGGGACCGTGGTGCTGTTTTCCACCAGTGTGTAAGCAGCCTGGAGTTAGAGCTTCTGCGCGTGCTGGACCGAAAGTCAGCACTGGGCATTTGTCACCGTGTGTGGTAATGCAGGGGAAAACAGTTCCTTTCAGAGCTCAACTGTAGCACTAAGTGAAATCAATAGCCAAACAATCTAACACAATTGGTCACATATTGATAGAATTAAACACTGCTGTTAACGTGACTTGTCATTGATCTGTCAAAAGCAGAGTGGAGGGTAAAAGTTGCCCCAAGCCTTTTACATAGCAGAGGTTGGGGAATTATTTGCTCCATCTGCTTCTAACGTTTTATTATGTTTTGTACTTTTGCTGACAATAGTCCTCATCGTAGAAAACACTCGCAGAACTTTAACCTCTTCGTCATCGGAAACCCGCGAGCGTGCAGCAGCCCCGCTCCGCTGTGCAGATTCACTCCTGGCTCAGGGCACGGGGTCTCTCCCTGCGTCTGCACAGGCAGTGCTTAGAAAAGTTCCTTCAAGTACTGGGAAGCTTCCCTGGGCTGAGAGCAGAGGGAGACGGGTCAGCAGACGGTGCATGGCCGTTCTCCTGGCAGTTCTGCTAGCAGGCAAAGCCACGTATCAGCAGCCTCCAGTTCAGAGGGTAAAAATACCAGTAAAGACGGCAATTAAGAGGGTCTCTGCTAATACCACTTGAAAATGGTCTGCGTTTCAGGAATCATTTTTATCGAGCTCCAGCTTTGCATCTGCAGTTGAGCTGTTGGCCTTTTGTTGGCGTGTCAGAATCCAAAAGATTTTACGTTATGGAATCTTCAACTAGCTGGAATAATTGCAGTGCTAGCTGGAAGCAAACGCCTAATGAATGCTGAAATACCCCAGCAAATTGCTGCGAGAGTATGCGCCGGCGAGACTCGTTCTTAGCGCTGCCGAGTTCTCCCGCCTGACCCGCCAGTCACGCTTTGCTTTTAGGCTGATTGTGAACCTGATAATGTTTTCTAAAGTACCACAAGAGGAAGGAGCACAGGTTTGAAAGCGCGTTTCTCGCCCGTAACTCGTAGTCATAACATGTCAGCCCTGTGCTGCCGCAACACTCACGGTGTCAGCAAAGGCTCTCTCACTCGCTCTGCGCTCACAATCACTTCTCCCCTCCGCTCCTACAGCTCTTTGCCTCTTAGACGTCTATTTTGTGTGCTGTAATCTTTATGTTGTGTTAGAGGTTATAGAGGTTTGACACTCTGATAGCGGGTGTTTATCCACTGGCTGACAATGGCGCCGGCAGGTTCTGCTCCTGCACGCACCGCCACAGTGCGTGGAGCTCCTGGGCATCCCGAGCACCCCAGGGTGATCAGCAGCACCTCGGTTTGGGGGGAGAGCAAGGAGTAGCTGTGTTTGCGGGTCTCCTGTTTACTTTTCTGTCTGATGTTACAGCTGTATAATAAAAGCTTTCCGCCCAAGTTCGGTGTAGATATTGCTGGTGGATTGTTGTTGCCTGTGGCAGCCGTGATGGCAAGATCTGCTGTGCTGTATGCAGCTTTGGGACTCTGAGGCAAGTTATCACACCTTCACGGCGCCTTCCTTTAATTCACAAGCCTCGTGAAGATGTAGGGAAGGAGGGAGAAAGAACTTTAATGTACACAGCAACCTAGTCGCAGTGGGGATGGAGCCAGAAAAAACTGAGGCTGCTTACTCGCGGCAGACAGATTTCTTCTGAGTGGAGTCTGAGTTTTTCTGAGGTTATTAGTAGAAAGATATTCCCCCAGTAGGACAGGAGCAAAGCTACCTGTGCACAGTAATAGCATTCTTGCAGTCGGAAGCTCTGTGGGACATGGCGATGGTGCTAATGCACCTTCTCCACATCGTTGTCATGAATCACCAGGTCACTGAAATGTTTGTCAAGCCTGGAGCAGGCTGCCCAGGGAGTGTCAAGTTCCCAGCCCTAGAGGTATTTAAATGCCATGTGGATGGACACACACACACACACAGAGATCATTAGAGGTTGGAAGGGACCTCCAGAGGTCGTAGACTCCAACTCCTCTGCTTGAGCAGGACCATAGAACCGAGGGCAGGTGACACAGGAACACATCCAGATGGGTCTGGAAAGTCTCCAGAGGAGACTCCACAACCTCCCTGGGCAGCCTGTTCCAGTGCTCTGTAACACTCACAGTAAAGAAGTTCTTCCTCGTGTTGAGATGGAACTTCTTGTGTTCCAACTGACACCCATTGCCCCTTGTCCTATCACAGGGTGCAAGTGAAAAGAGATTGTCTCTTTCTTCTTGGTCCCCAGCCCTCATGGATTTATAGACAGTGGTTAAATCTCCTTGTAGTCTTCTCCTCTCCAGACTACGTGCTTAGGGACATGGTGTAGCAGCGGACTTGGCAGTTAACGGTTGATTATTNTGGGCAGCCTGTTCCAGTGCTCTGTAACACTCACAGTAAAGAAGTTCTTCCTCGTGTTGAGATGGAACTTCTTGTGTTCCAACTGACACCCATTGCCCCTTGTCCTATCACAGGGTGCAAGTGAAAAGAGATTGTCTCTTTCTTCTTGGTCCCCAGCCCTCATGGATTTATAGACAGTGGTTAAATCTCCTTGTAGTCTTCTCCTCTCCAGACTACGTGCTTAGGGACATGGTGTAGCAGCGGACTTGGCAGTTAACGGTTGATTATTTTAAAGGTCTTTTCCAACCTAAATGGTTCTATGATTCTTTGATTCATCAGTGCTGCACACGTAGGAACTGGAAATGTGAAATGCTTGAAAAGGATTACCTTATGCTGAAGTTGAAAGCTAATTGCCCATCGTGACAAATCCCGGTAGGCTCATGTTTGAAATCTCAGCATGAGCACTAAAAGCTCATTCCAGGGGTTAAGGGATCCTACTGACAGATGGGATGTCAAAAGAGAGACATAATTGCACAAAAGAAGTGGTAACCTGTACAGCCTGGGAAAAGAAAAGGACCTGGCTCCTGTACCTTCAAAGAAATAGCTGTGGCCAGGCCTTTGAACTCTATCAGGAAAGATCACTCCTCCAAGAAGACAGGAATGCTACGTGGCCTTCTTTCACACAAATGCTGTCCTCACCTCTCCTCTCTCACTTGTACCCCGATCTCTTCCTAAAGTGATCTAAAAGTCCTATAGCTTGGTGGTAGTTTGATGAAATGCCCCGATGAAGGATGTAACTAGCATGTGCATCCCAAAGACCACACTGCAGTACGACGGCATCAGAGGGCGCACACAAAGGCTTTTGTTCATCTTTCTTTCTGTGCAGAGGCTGAAGAACTCGCAGAAGTTCTTCAGCAGTTGTGCTTGGGTGGTTTGGATGCACACAGCACCAGCAGAATCTGTCGAAGCAAGAATGAATGATATGAAAAGAATTTCAGATGGTTTAGGCTGTGTCTGCACCTGAATAGTACTGGTAGCTTGAGTCCACTTCCACTTGCAGTAGAGAATTGCAGGGGGTTTTGTAAGATACAAGGCTGCATTTTGTCAGCAAGAGGCCTCCTCTGTAACAGCATTTTCTCATCCAAAGAATCATAGAATCATTAGGGATTGGAAAGGACCTCGAAAGATCATCCAGTCCAATCCTGCTGACACAGCAGGACACCTAGACCAAGTCACACAGGAACGTGTCCAGGTGGGTTTTAAACGTCTGCAGAGAAGGAGACTCCACAAGCCTCTGGGCAGCCCCTTCCAATGCTCTGTCACCCTCCCTGTGAAGAAATTTCTTCTGATATTTATATGGAACCTCCTCTGTTCCAGCTTACAGCCTTTGCTCCTTGTCCTATCACTAGATGCCACTGAGCAGAGCCTGGCTCCATCCTCCTGACACCCACCCTTCACATATTTATAAACATGCATGGGGTCACCCCTCAGTCTCCTTTTGTCCAAGCTCAAGAGACCCATCTCCCTCAGCCTTTCCTCATCAGGGAGGTGTTCTAATCCCTTCATCATCTCGTTTCTCTTTGCTACCCAACAGTACTAGTCCGTGAGGACTAGTTAAATAACTACACGTAGTCTTCACATTAACGTGAGTTCACCCCTTTGGTTATTGTGTGACACCCCAACAGCGAAGACAGCTGAACATCTGAGATGGACATGCAGTGACGTGTTGTGGTCACTGGAGACCCTTTAAACAGTGCAGCCAATGGAGTGAGGTTTCTGCGCTGTCTTTATCTCTTTGTGTCCGTGAAGTCTTTATCTCTATCACAGCTTACTTATGCAGCCCAGGGTTGAATTTTTTCCCCCCTTAACTTAGACAATTGGCTGATCAAGGACAGCTCTTTAAACAGAGCGGAGAGATCTGTAATAAATTATCGAAGCCCTGTGAATCCAGCTTCATAATAAATTATCCCCAGTCCCAGGCAGTCCCTAGCAGTTCAATTGGAATTCAGGGGAGCCTGGCCTGACACATCTCAGGAGAAAGTCTTAATCCTTCAAGTGAAAGCCCGAGGAACTTGGCATGACAGAGTGCGTAAGATAAAGCCGTGACGATCCGCCAAGACTATTTTAGACATTTTGTGCTTAATGGCCTCGGCTGTATTTCTCACTCCTATCATTCCTCCTCCCTCCAGTGGATCTTTAAGTCTATTGACATGGTGAAATATGGACGGGCCAATAGGACTGGTGAACTTTTAGTTTTCAGTGAGCCACACTTCTCTTGTGGTTCTTGGTTTCATGGATATTTCTGCATCCATAATCTTACCAACGTGAGTAATTCCACTGGCAGGGGAAGAGCAATAGGGGCAATCCTAGAGCAATGTCTGTTGGCAGATGGGGTGTTGTGTTTGATGTATCTGTAGGACATGAAAAACACTTCATGTAGGAATGGTGGTAGCTAGGTCTGTGGACATGGCATTAATGAGAGAATGCACGTCCTCTATGAAGAAATTTTGGTGTGTGCCCAGGAGCCAGTCTGCCCAGAGATTAGTATTAGTGCTATTTTTGTTAGTGATAATGTTTATCAATATGCGAAGGGTGGGTGTCAGGAGGATGGAGCCTGGCTCTGCTCAGTGTCAGGTAGTGATAGGACTAGGGGCAATGGGCATGAGCTGGAACACAAGAAGTTCTGCATCAATATCAGCAGGAACTTCTTCACAGTGAAGGTGCTGCCCAGGGGGGTTGTGGAGTCTCCTTCTCTGGAGATGTTTAAAACCCACCTGGACGTGTTCCTGTGTGACTTGATCTAAGTGGTCCTGCTGTGGCCTGCTGTGGCAGAGGGATGATCTTTTGAGGTCCCTTCCAATCCCTAATGTTCTGTGATACCTGAGTCTACAGGTCAAGTTATTCCCATGTCAGAAGTGTAGGCTTTAGATCACTCCTTGTCACCAAGTGGGGAAGTATACACTTGCAAAATATTGGTGTCTTAAAAAAGAAAAGCATGTGGAAACTGGGAATTAAATGAAATAAGAATAGGCCACATTCATTTTAAAATAGGGAAATGGTTTCCTTTTTTTTTAGCCCTTTCTTTTTGGTAGGAAGATCAACTCTTGTGTCAGGTCTTTGTAGTCTTGCTCTTTCTACACAGGATTTCATAGTACTAGATGCTGTATAAATACGGGACAAAAATTTCATGGAGTTGCTTAGGTAGGAAAGGACCTTTAAGATCACTGAGTCCAACCATTATCCCAGCTGTCCCAAGGCCACTGCTAAACCCTGTCCCTAAGGTCCAGATATACACGACATTTAAACACATCCAGGGATAGCAATTTGACTCCCCCTCCCTGGGCAGCCTGTTCCAAGGCCTGAAGACCTCTTCCATGAAAAAGCTTTTCCTCATGCCCAACCTAAACTTCCCCTGGTGCAACTTGAGGCCATTTCCTCTTGTCCTGTCACTTGTTCTTTGTGAAAAGAGACCAGCTCCCACCTCTCTCCAGCATCCTTTGAGGTAGTTGTAGGTAGCAATGCTGGACCTATCCCCAGAGGTGTATAATTTTGGGGTTTCCTCCCTCCTCACCCATGGTTTTTTTTGTAGGAGTAAACAGGAAAAACAAGTCACATAGCTGCACATCATGACAATAGATAATAATAAGCAGCTTTGGTGGCCTTTCCTGTTGAAGTGCTGCCACTCTCCCTGACAATTTGGGTCTGCTGACTAAGAAGGACGGAAGGGAGGACTGAGCTGGTACAAAGGTAATACAGACTGTACTGTTCTTAAAGAAATGTAGGGTTTTGTCTTCCCAAGCAGAGCATTTTTATTCACCAGCTTTGCTTTACAGCTTTAAAAAGCCATCGTTTTCCTTGTCCTCTCCCAACTACATGTGCGAAAAGAATCCGTTTCTGAAGTTGGCTTCCAAGTTTATAAAACACAGAGTTTCATAGAGTTCTTGTTGATGTCTGTCAGAGAATCACTGTCCTTATTGGAAATGAGTTTCAGTTCCTGGGAAAGCCCTGCTTGCTTTTATAGTCTCACTTAAAATTTGCAGGGCCTTATGAGTATTCTAATCACAACCTGCTTTCCCCACTAGTTACCATTTGGACATCGAAATTCATCCCTAAAGACACAGTTCTGTGCTAGCAAGTGATGGACTTGGCCAAGAGCACTCCAGTGTGGTGTTGTGGAGTCTGGGAGAGCCTTAGGTTTGCCTTCTGCCTTCAGATCTACTGCTTTTTTATTTGGGGGGAAGAGAGAGAGAAGGAAACATGGAGAAGTCAGACAGGTAAACAGGCTTTGCACGGGGATTTTTAGCACACCACTGCTTTTATTTAAAGCATGCTGTTGTTTCTATTTAGCAGCTCTGCTGCTAAGCTCCAAACTCAATCTAGTTCAAGCTTCCCCTGGGAGTGCCCCTTACTGAATTTGTGGTGAGTCAGGAAGTATTTCTACCTGCTTCAGTGTGCTCCTGGGACAAGAGGAGGCAAAGAGAAGTGGTTTTGCCTTTCCCTATCGGGTACCGATCCAATTTGCTCCCATCAGGCGATCAGATACTCCTTTGGGGGTGACTTAGCCTGGTGGCTGCTTCCCTGACAAGCTGGCAGATAAGTCCTCAACAGGAGTTATCTTACAGTCTGGGCCAATTGCCTGTTGGTTTCATAGCAAATAGCTTCAAGACCTTATGTTTCAGGCTCAGCTTGGTGCCCTTTCAGTCAGCGGCTGGCTACAAATCCATCATGACCCTAATCCCGGGTTGGCTGTGTCCATGCTGGTCACTTCTCCCCGCTCGGTGAGTCCGGTGTATTGCTTATTGCTTCCATGCAGGGAGGCACTGCGGATGCTCTCCTGCAAGTTGTGGCTAATACTAGATGCTAATGTTTCAACAAGAAAAGTTCCATGGAGGAGGCAGGGTCTTGTGATAGGAATTCCATTTCTTTGCAGCCTTCTCATGCCACACAAAGATTAACCCGCGTGCACTGCAGCTCCTTCTGCCCGCGATAACTGCCAGCCTCCTGATCCCGAATGCTTCCTCTCCGCGTCGCATCCATCTCGAACGCCTGTAGTGAGGATGCGCTGATTTGTGCTGCAAGTCTGAAAGTCTTTCCCCATCCCACCTAGAGAAGTATTTAAGCTCTGGATTTTAAGACACTGGGTGGAAAATGCTGGATGTATCAGGACAGAGGAGCGAGCTGCAGCTCAGGCCTTTTCCTGCTTTCTCAGGCAGCAGAAAAACAAGTCACAAAACTACAACTCCTCCTTCAGTTAATTTCCTGGATCTGCTTTGACACTGCAAATGTTTTATGTCCTTGAGGCGAGTGATTTATGAAATGTAAATAGGTGTTTTAAAACCAACTACCGGTGTAGTTTGAGCGCTTTAACTCGCTCTTACAGCTGGATATGTGGAACCGCTGCAAACCACTGATGATGAGGTTTTGCTTCGAGATGAAGCTCAAAGTGGAGAGGACTGCCTCGCAGTGAGAGGTGTTTCTTTACCCTTCAGAATGATGCTGAAGCATAAGCTGGCACTAAGGGAGAAAGGAGGGAAACTTTTCTTTCTACTTGTCCAGGAGTCAGCCTCTTTGCATCTCTGTGTAGGAAGCTTCCCGACAATAATTTGACTCAGAAAGGAGAGCAGGATGGGGTAGGTCTGTCTATACACACATGTATATTACAACAAACTGGTTGTAGTTAATTTAAACTTCACCTCGAGCAGGAGGGACAGTTCTGGGCCACTCACTTCAAGAAAGAGATTGAGGGGCTGGAGTGGGTACAGAGGAGCAACAGGGCTGGGAAAGGCTGGTGAGGAGAGGCTAAGGGAGCGAGGGTGTTTAACCTGGAGGAGACTCAGGAGGGACCTTCTACCTTTCTTCTACAACTCCCTGAAGGGAGGTTGTATTCAGGTAGGGGTTGGGTTCCTCTCCCAGGCAACCAGAGATGAGAAGGCAGGGCCTGAAACCAGGGGGAGGGTTAGGCTGGATGTTAGGAAGCCCTTTCTCATGGAAAGGGTCATCAGACACTGGAATGGACTGCCCAGGGCAGTGGTGGAGTCCCCATCCCAGGAGGTTTTGAAGGCCAGCCTGGCTGTGGCCCTTAGTGCCGTGATCTGGCTGATGTGGTGATGCTAGCTCCTGGGCTGGGCTAGATGAGCTCAGAGGGCTTTTCCAGCCTCAGTAATTCTGTGAACTTATTGAATAAATAAAACTTTCATTGAATAAAATAAAACTTGTTAAAAGCACCTGGCCTACTTCCAAAGGTTAGCGCCCTATTTGGAAGAGCCAGAATGAGCAACAACATCAGTTGCATCCCTTTTGCATTAAGCTTGCATTAATATTGCTGTTTTCCTTGAGATGTTTTGATTGCTGCATCCAGTTCCATTTGCTTCCTGCTCAGATTGTTTGCAGTGGGCTTTTAGCTGGTGCGAGTGTGCAAGGCTTCCTCTCTGCCTGAAGTTTTAACTGAGGATGAACCCATTGAGGAGGAAGGGTAATTAAATTCAGTTGACTGCATTTTCCCTTCTCTTTGTGTTTGTAGTTCTTTTTTATCGTGGTAATAATTTAAAGACAGCAAGAGATCTTTCTCTTATAAACCAGCATGTCGCATAGAGCCAAATGGGCTTTGTGCAATAATTACCTCTCAGATTGATGGGAGTCTGCTGGCCTTTCTGTCCTCCTGTCCTTGGGAGGTTCCTGTATTTCAAGTGCTTTGCCAAGCTGAAGTTTGGGTACCCAAAGTAGCTCACTGTGGGCAAGGTGTTGTCTTGTCTCACAGCCTCTACAGTCATTTACACTCTTGTCAAGGCCACCGAAGACCAGATGTGTGATGACCTCAGAGGTCTTTTCCAGCCTCAGTGTTTCTGTGAGGAATATTTCCTCTCATTCCTCCCAAAGTGCTGCATCTCAGTTTGCTCTGGAACCAGAAAGTAGTGAGTGATGTTGGACTGGGTCCTCTTTAGTTAAAATTACCTTCAATTTATTTTGTCACTGCAGTTCTCAGGACGCTCATCCGACGTCTGCTTTGTCCATGATGTGGCCATCGGCTCTGTGGTAGAACCAAGACTGTTGTGAGGCTTTGCTTGAGCATGGAGCTGGCTCTGTAGGGTGTCTTGCACAGCTTTGCAAAACTCCTCATGTTCTTAAAAAGTCTAAAATAATGCTGTGCTCAGCCCCTGTCCAGAAGCAGAGCTGATACCTCTGCTGGCTAGCTCTGGCCTCACGAGGGCCCATATTGGTTGTGATGCCACGTTATCACACAGCATCAGCCCTGAATCTAGAGGAAGGCTACAGGAGAACTCAATCGTCTCAAGGTTTAGTAGCCCTAATCTTGGCTCTCTTTTCTTATACAACTTTATGAACATGAGGTGACCTAGGCTGACGTTCGAAGAGCTCCCCATGCCATTGCTGGCACATGACAACAAAGCTGTAGAGAAGAAACAATTTTCTTAATTTCTTTTATGCTGTTTAAAGTTCTCTGAGGACGTTGGGGTTGGACTCGATGACCCGTGGAGGTCCCTTCGAACCCCTAATGATCTGTGTGTCTGTGTGACTTCCTTCTGTTTCTACTTTTTTACTATGGGTTGAAAACACTGGTGGAATCAGATAGTCCTCTTTAGTTGGACTCTTCTAATTACACTGGTTGAAGCACCTGAAAGAAAAAGGTTATCAAAATCCATCATTTGGAGTTTTTTCCCCTAAAAAACCTTTACTTGATCTTTAAAAAGGACAAAACCCTTTGCAATAGCAATAATAATAATAACGATGATGCTTAACACCTCAGTTCTTCCTTATTTGCTCTTGAAAATGAAAGCAGGTAAAAGCACAGCATTTTTCTTGGCCTTGAGTTCTTTGTGTTGATGTGATGTTGACTTGAGGATGTGCAGGCAGATGTTTCTTCATCTCTCTTACCCACTACCACGTGCAAACTCAATTGTGAACCACATTCACAGAATCACAGGACATTAGGGGTTGGAAGGGACCTTGAAAGATCTTCTAGTCCGATCCCCCTGCCAGAGCAGGACCACCTAGACCAAGCTGCACAGGAACGTGTCCAGGTGGGTCTTAGATGAGGACAGTCCTATTGGTACCTGGCCATACATCCGGGTCAAAACACTTCTGCTTGTATGAATGGACCTACTCGCGAGAGTCGAGTCCCCTTGCGAAGCAGAAGTAAGTTGGGTCTGGCCTGTGCAGTATCAGCCAAGTTATTTGCAGGAACACAGTGGGAAGCAAAAGCAATTTCTTTCATATTGTGCAGCAAAATCCATTCAGATTTCCTAGAAGAGTCTGCTTTATTTCCACTTTATTAAATGTAGCCTTGCTTATCCTCACACCGGTTGTGCGTGTGTGTTTTCTGAACGCATCTTCCTTTATTTATTGTAATAAGGGAATATTGTATCTTGCAGCCTGTAAATGTGATTCAATGCAGCAGGAGAACACAAGAGTGTTAAAAATGTCCGGTTCCAGCGGGAGAAGCCGGGGGATGTTTAAGGCCTGGTGCATATAATGTTTATATTACATTAAGCACTGTGTTACTGCGCAGGATGCTCATTGTTGACGTCTGCAGGGAGAACCGCTTCCCAGGATTTCAATTTCAATAAACTGATTAAGCAGTTCCACCACATACAATTAGGGATGTAGTAATGAAATGGTTATGAAGCCCCTTGACATTCCATAATTGTTTTTTTTTCTTTTTTAATTTTGTAAATAACATCAGGAGCAATCTTGGGGGGGAAGTGTTTATGTATTTATTTATTATTGATTTTCTAAAAATACATTTAACGTTGCTAGTTATTACAAATCCAGTCCCAGCAACAGAAAGGAGATAAGCTTGTTTCCACGTTATTAAATGCAGGATGCCCAGGGAATTGGGGAGATTTAGCCTTTATATAAATATATTAAATATTAATGAATAGTGATTACAGAAATTAATTTATAGCTGCATTTAATTTCCTAATAACCTTCCATAGCTTTAGTACTTCGTTACAAATGATGCATATTTAAATACAGCCCCCTGACAGATACTCTGCATGACTACAGAATGAGAAGGACACAGAACTGCTGGAGAGAGGCCAGCGCAGAGCCACGAAGATGATGAGGGGAGGAGGATGCCTCCCTGATGAGGAAAGGCTGAGGGAGCTGGGGCTCTTGAGCTTGGAGAAAAGGAGACTGAGGGGTGACCCCATTTATAAATATGGAAAGGGAGGGTGTCAGGAGGATGGAGCCCAGCTCTGCTCTGTGGCATCCAATGCTAGGACAAGGGGCAGTGGGTACAAGCTGGAAAACAGGAGGTTCCACATCAACATGAGCAGGAACTTTTTCATGGTGAGGGTGACAGAGCCCTGGAAGGGGCTGCCCAGGGGGACTGTAGAGTCTCCTTCTCTGGAGACATTTAAAACCTGCCTGAACGTGTTCCTGTATGACTTAGTCTAGGTGGTCCTGCTGTGGCAGGGGGATTGGACTGGATGATCTTTGCGGTCCCTTCCAATCCCTGATGTTCTTTGATCGTGTCCACTGATCAGAGTGCTGTACGTGCTTCACAGGATGAGAGAGAGAAGATGAAGCGTCAAGAGTCTGAATCCAGTCAATGCTCTACAACTTGAGAAGAGATGCCTCTTGCATCTTCTCAGACAGGAGAGTTTTGGAAACTTAGCAAAGGTTTCTGTATCTCACTGCAGGCTACACTTGGCCCTTTTAGGAAGCAGTGGCTATTACCACCTAGTTTGCAAAAATAGCTGGTTTGGTGTTGCTCATCACTTTGTATGGAATGCTTTGAGTTTCTGTGGCTTGATTTCCTTTAGGTTTCTTGGGAAGAATTCTTCCATTTACCTCACATACATCTTCTTGTTCTCCTGAGTTGGTTTTCTACTTTTCCATCTGCCAACAGCAATTGTCACTGCCTTGTGGTTTATTTTTGCTTTCATTTGAGCTCAAGTCTAGGCACAAAACAACTCCAGAGGAAAGCTCAGTTCCAATTCTGGCATGGATTCGTTGCATCGTCTTGGACAGGTCAATCTTGAGCAAGATCATGGTCAATCTGTTCCCTGTGCCTATGTTTCCCCATCAGTGAAATAGGTGAGGGACATCTTATTTCTCCTTTGTACTGGTTTGAACAAAAAGATGCAGGGGAGAGCTGAGCTCTTCAGGTTTTTTCAGGTCATCCTTCAGACTGTAGGTTGCACGTGAATCATATCTTATGGTGGCTGACTGCAGAGCTTTTAGACTTCCAAAATGTCTATAAACTCCTGTTTTCTCTTCTTGTTATTCTGGGGCCTTTTCTCCTATGTAGGTTACAGATGTGAGAGCAAATAGTTCTGCCACGTGTGGTTGTGTTTTTTCTGTTCAAGTTTAGCCTGGCTTCTCTTGGGAATAAGGCAACTGGATGAGTCTTAATATGAGGGCTACCAGAGAACTTTGGGGAATTTCCACAGATCTTGAATAGCCCAAGATCAGTAAATTTTTGCGTCCTGGGCAACTGCAATTGAACAGGAGGAATTTTGAATTTGGGAAAGGGGTTCTCTGTGATTAACTCACATGAGTTGCTTCCCTGAATAAGTACAGTATCTTCATGTAAGGCTGATATTAAACAGTGGTGGCTTCTCTGTCTGATTCAAATTGTCTGCGTCTCTCTGCTACACATCTGAGAACCTGAGCATTTCCAAGTATCTGGTGAAGTTAGATAAGAGAGAACTGACAGATCCTGGAGATGATGGGATGATCTAAAGAAATGTTTAAGTGTGAAATTCTCCTGCGCTGCGCAAAGGAAGTGGTTCAGCACTTAAAATCATAGAATCATTGAGGCTGTAAAGGACCTCCAGGATCATCGAGTCCAGCCCTCATCCCAACACCTCCCTAAGCCCTAGACCATGGCCTCAAGTGCTGTAGCTACATGTTTTTTAAACACCACCAGGGATGGTGACTCCACCACCTCCCTGGGCAGCCTGTTCCAGTGCCTGACCACTCTCTCAGGAAAGACCTTCGTCCTAATATCTGTTGGTTTGAACATTGATTCAGACACGAGTATTAGAACAGAAAGAGCTACGCTGTAAATGCTGTAAACCCCTAAATCCCAAGATTTGTGGTGATCTTAATCAGACCCAGTACAACATGTTACAACTACCAGTTGTTAGCCAGTTGAGAATTACTAGTGAAACAGAGAATTCCAGGAGTGGGGACAGGGCGACAAAGCTGCCTTGGGTGTTGTTGTCAGCACGACTTTCAGCCTTGCTCGGGGCGGGGGGGGGGATGACATTAGATGACACTGGGAAGAAAAGTACCTCACCAGAGCTTGTGGTTATTGCTGCTCTGAATGTTTATGCAGCTGCTCCACTGGAGCCAGATTGATCCATTTCTAGGCAATGGTCGTTCTATATCGCTTCGTGCAGAACATGCAGAGCCTTTCTTTTCAGCTGCCCTGGATGTGATTTGGCTGGATCTCATTGCATTATATGACAGTTTTGAAATATTAAGATATTTATTTCTTGGCTAAGTACAGGAGAACATTGTGAATATGATACCGGGTTTGAAAACGCTTGTCTTCACAGAGGATGAAAGAACCCTCGGATGATAAGCTGCTCTTACTGCTGGTTTTACTCGTTATTCTCAGGCTCGAAAGCAAAACCCAGCAACTTGTTATAAAGACAAGGAGTTTATTAACAGGAAATGTAAAGAAGGGGTTTTAAAAGTGAGAAAAGCTGTTGTCTGGAGCCTTTTTGCCCCCTGCCCGCTGCTTTTCCTCCCTCCTGCCCTTGTTGCAGGTGAAACCCACTGTGCCATGCTCCCAACACATTAGGAACTGAAAGGGACCTCGAAAGATCATCCAGTCCAATCCCCCTGCCCCAGCAGGATCACCTAGACCCAGGAACACATCCAGGCCCCACTCTACTGAGAGAGAGAAAAAGAGGAAAACATATAGATGCAGAAAAATGACTGTCCACCACTCATCCCAAACAACCGACGAGCTTGGAGGGAGTCTGCTGCGCAGCCGGCTGCAGACATCTCCACAGAGGTGGTGACCAGAAGCTCAGAAGCAACGCATTTCCAAATTCCACAAGTTCCTTTGGTGAACAGGGTTATGAGGAAGGGATATCCGGCTGTCTCGTTTCCATGGAAACAGCGTCAGTCTTACAAGCAGAAGATCCTTGGTTTGAATCCCATCTGGTTAAAGGTCAAATGAGTTTACTCTGTTTTGGCACAAGGTGAAGTGTGTGGCGCCTCCAGCCTCAAGGATGCCCTGATAATGTGCTAGCCCCTTGTGCTGCTGGCAGGATCTGTCACCCATCTACTCTTGCTTCTTCTACAGTTCCCATTTAAATGCAAAGTCTTTTTTGCTTCTGACTGCGAAGTTACTCTCAGAAAATAGTGGATTTGAAGGTTGCCTTCTGTGTACTGTGTTTGAGATACTAGTTTTTTCAGGAGCTACTCTGCCTTTAAAAGCTCAAGCAGTTAATACCACATAGTTGTAATATTCTGGAAGGCAGAGGGTTTGTCCAAGGTTCCTTGTAAAAGTGGAGGAAAACAGCACAGACAAAGAGGAAGCCAAGCAGGAAGGGTGTGTCCAGTTTTGTGTCCAGTTTTGGGCACCTCAATACATGAGAGATGTGGAGGTGGATGCACAGGAGGAGCAAGTAAGCTGGTGAAGGGCCTGGAGAATAAATCTGATGAGGAAAGACTGAAAGAGCTGGGGCTCTTTAGTTTGAAGGAGAGGAGGCTGAGAGGAGACCTCCTCACTCTCTACAACTACCTGAAAGGGCGTTGTGGAGATGGTGGTGCTGGTCTCTTCTCACAAGCAATTAGTGACAGAATGAGAGGGAGGAGGTTCAAGTTACAACAGGAGAGGGTTAGACTTGACATTAGGAAGAATTTTTTCACAGGCAGGGTGGTCAGGCACTGGGATGGGCTGCCCAGGGACGTGGTTGAGTCGCCATCCCTGGGTATGTTTAAAGATGGTTTGGATGAGGTGTTGAGGGATGTGGTTTAGGGGAGAACTTCTAAGGTAGGGTAGATGGTTGGACTCGATGTGCGAGGCATCTTCATGCTACTGACATGGGGGATTGGACTAGATGATCTTTAGAGGTCACTTCCAATCCCTAATGTTCTGTGATTCTGTGAATCTGTGTAATTGTGCACTTCATTTGTACAGCCACCAGAGTCTGCATCTTCAGTGCCAAACAAACCTGTGTAAATGGAAAGAAAATACTTAAGTTCTTATCAAACCTTGCAGCTTCTCTTAAGAACTACAGTAGTTCCACAGACTCGCTCTGCGCACAAAGTGGTCAGACCCCAGGAGAACAGAGAAGCATCACCAATGCCTCATGCTCATGTGATTTCAGTGGGTCTGTTCACAACAGTCAAGTATTACTGACACGCTTGTAGACTTGAGCCACGTACATCTTGTTGCAAGATGCAAGAAGTTGTAGTCAGGTGGGGGTCGGACTCTTCTCCCAGGCAACTAGTGTCAGGACGAGAGGGCAGGGCCTGAAGCTGGCAGAGGAGGTTAGATGTTAGGAAGCCCTTCCTCATGGAAAGGTTGATCATTGACTGGAACAGGCCAGTGGTTGAGTCACTATCCCTGGAGGTGTTTAGGGACAAACTGGCTGTAGCCCTTAGTGCCCTGGTCTGGCTGATGTGATGATGTTAGGTCACGGGCTGGGCTGGATGAGCTCAGAGGGCTTTTCCTGCCTCAATAACTCTGTGATTCTGTATGAAACTTAATTCCAAGCTGCATGGCCTCACTCATCAGCTGGGTTTATATTCGGTGTCTGTTTTAGGAGCATCTCCCGTTGATGGAGTTTTTTGCGTTAGGTCGGTGAAGAGCAGGAATGTGTCACCTACCCTCTGCTGTTTTGGGCATTTGTGCCTGGGGTCAGTTTTTGAAAAGAAAGTGTTCAGAGGATACAGCTGCACAACGTGCACTTCCTCTGCTCCTCACAGCTGAAAGCTGCTGCAGCTGTGCAGCAGGGACTCGGTCCTCTGACCAGGGTTAGACAGTACTCCTGAGCAGAAGCCAAACACAGCGCTAGGATGGATTTCAGCAGGGAACCAAGAGAGCAGCAGCAGAGCGGGATCATTTTCACTGATAACAGCTCACGTGTTCAGCTGGCGAAGGATGTGAAAGAGAAGGATATTCTATCTGTAAGTCTAAGTAAGCCTGTGGGTGTGTGTTAAGGACTTTATTTGAGAAATGCTGCCCAAATTTGTTTTTACTGTGTATAAAGCATTTCCAAGCATCGGATGAGCCATTATATTTATCCGGTGTGATGTTCATTAAGATACTTTTGAACCGGGAGCCTGCATGGAGCACAAGTAATGCGATGGCTTTTGAGAGCATGTTTGTATTCCTGATAGAAGAAAATGGCTCATTTGGAGCCCTCCCAATTTTAAGCTGTTGAGGTGTGCTAGATCCCAGATGAAAACCCACAAGAAAATGTAATTAGTGGAACAAAATTCAGTGTATATGCCCCACGGCTAGTTTCACTTTACAGCAGCTTGGCTCCTAATTTTTCTTCTTTGTGCTGCTGAAAACAAGAGATTATCAAGTTAGGGACCTAATCACATCACAAAAATCAGCCTTATTTTCCAGGGCTTCCACATCTTATTTTTTTTATTTGTCATGAAGAGCATCTTTAAAGGGACTCGATCCTCTTTTCCTTCAGAACAAGCAAGCTCGCTCATGTTGACCGTGAATTGTAATGTGGCGGGACCCATCCAACGATGGTTCTGTAACAGAAACAGCTGCAGAGTCCCAGAATTACTGAGGCTGGAAAAGGCACCTGAGATCATCTAGTCAGACCTATGAAAACAGTCACAGAATCACGGAACATTAGCTATTAGAAGGGATCTTGAAAGAGCATCTAGTCCAGTCCCCCTGCCACAGCAGGACCACCTAGACCAAGTTGCACAGGAACACGTCCAAGCGAGTTTTAAACATCTGTTGGGAAGGAGACTCCACAACCCCCACAGGCAGCCTGTTGCACTGCTCTGTCACCCTCACTGGGAAGGAAGTTCCTTCTCATATTGATGTGGAACCTCCTCTGTTCCAGCTGACACCCACTGCCCCTTGTCCTATCATTGGATGCCACTGAGCAGAGCCTGGCTCCATCCTCCTGACACCCACCCTTCAGATATTTATCAACATTCATGAGGTCAACTGTTTTGAGTAGAGATTTGTCGAATCTGGCTTCTGGTTCCACAAGTTTCAGGCCAAAACAAATTTTACATCCAAATCATAAATACTTTTAAAATGGGGAGCATAATGGAAGTGCTGACAGCACCTGGACTGTAGAGGCACAAGCGGTGCAGCAGTATCTTCCAGTAGTTGTGTTTTGGCCTGGAGAACGTTCAGCTAACTGTACAATGTGAACCTAATTTACTTAGACCTTAATGTAGTCACTCCCACTGCTCAGATCTCCGTGGCACTCTGATGTATAGATTGAGGCATTTTCTTTCTCCCTGATTTACAGCAGACAGCTGTATGTTACAGAACACGGTAAACAGGCAGAGTAAACTGCTGAGGTGGTGCTTCTTCAGACTTGTCTTCAGACCTCCGTTTACCAAACAGCATCCTCAGAGCTATATATCCTATTGAGTGTTAGTACGTAACCGGAGCAAACAGGACACGGGAAAGGTGGAGAAAAGTTAGATATATAAGCAAGAAAAAGTGAGTTATTGATTTTATTGACTGGTCTGTTAACTTCTGACATTGCAATAAAGCCTTATTTATTTGTATACAGAAGACTCAATTACACAGATACATATCATTTTAACAACTGGGTTATTTACAGAAGAACTGCAGCTTCATAAATAATACAGACCTGCATTTCTCCAGCTGATGTTTATCCATTGTTCCCATTTAGGGAGTCGTAGAGTCCACAAACGCTCTTTGGAGGGAAGTCCTTAGAATAACACGAAGTAAAGGCAGTGCAGTGGTAACATTCATAGAATGGCCGGGGTTGGAAAGGACTGTAAAGATCATCCAGGTCCAATCCCTCTGCAGAGGCAAGGACATCTTCACTAGATCAGGTTATTCAGGGCCCCAGCCAACCTGGCCTTCAAGACTGCCAGGGATGGGGCAGCCACAACTTCCTTGGGAAACCTGTTCCAGCATCTCAGCACCCTCACAAGAAAGAATTTATTCCTCATGTCCAACCTCAGTCTCCCTTCTTGAAGTCTTATTTTGATCCAAGACCTTTGTATGACAAACAAACTTTTAGCCTTCCAAAACTTGCTCCATCAAGTTAAGGAGAGATTAGAGTAGGAGCTTTTAGTGCCAACATGGGGGTACAAGGAGGAAGTCACTGTCTTTAAGACAACAGTATGGTTTTCCAGAGATGTGAGTGCAGATTCCTGCAGCATGGAGGAAGGGCAAGTCGAGAGGCCAGTTACACAGACACTGGGCCATGCCCAGCATATGCAGATGTCCATGTGCTTGTGTCTCTAATTAATGCACTTCTTTGGTCCAGGACACATAGTTTGAGGTCTGACATAATCCCCCCAAATAAATACTATGACAAATGGAAGCCGATGCTGCTTTTGTGTTGCTGTGTAATGGAGTTAGAATAATCACAGGACAATAATATAATAGCATTCTGCAAAGCCCTCGCTCTACTTGACTCTAAGTGGAAGTCGAATCTTAGAAATGAGAGGACAATGAAATAATTCTTTGTAAAAAGGGTGGAAGAATAATGTTACCTAAGTCTATTAGTGATATAACAGACTATGAATGCACTTAAACGAATGGCATCTTTTACCAGCAGATGTTTTTCAATTACTGTAATGCTAAAAAACATGAATAAAGCAATACTATAAAAATAAAAGGGATGAAGGAAACAATTTTGTTTAAGAATATGCATCTATATAGAGAGAGGCTGCACAGATGTGTATGAACACAACCATGCTCCCAGATGAGAGACAGTTGGTTTATTCTGTATTATTCAATCCCGTTAAGAGGTGTCTCAGTGCCCTCTCCCACTCTTTGAAGCAACTTGCCTGCCGGTTGGGATTTGGACCAAGCTAGACTTGCCATGACAAGGCATCACTAACCAGATCTTCTGTGATGTGACTGTGCTGGGATACACAGCTGTGACGTGTAAAGCTTTTCTAACCCGTGCTGTATTGTGAAACCTTTCCTAGAAGGCTCATCTGACGCGTTCAAAATCCAGTGGGGGTTTGGCTCACGTAAAGGGAAGGGCAACATATTACAGGATGGTATCAAACTGTCTGTAAACTACTTGGTTATTTCCCTGCAGATCTGTTTTAGGATTTTTTTTAGTGTGTGGAAGACCATCTTAGTGTTTGCTGCAGTGTTTGCTAAAGAGCTGCTCAAATTCAGGGGGCAGACAGGAGGATGATGCTGACTCCTACTTCTATAAATATATATTTTAAAAGTTCTTTTTTTATATATATTTACCTGTTTATTTTTTTTTACCTACAGAGGAGGGAGAGAATGGAAGTGGGGTGGGGAGCCAAAAGCCCTTTCACTCACTTTAGTGATGATCAAGCTTGACACAGCTTACAAGACCTGCCTGGCAGGCTGAATGCTCTCTAAAACCAGGTAAAATGTTTGGGAACTCCTGGCAGAATCTGTGTGTAAATGGTCACTACGATTGATTTCAGACGATAATGAAGAGACAAAAGTTAGTTGAGGATGTACAAGATCTGGGGGAATGCGTGCCATGAGTTTCTGCAGCTCCCAGCCAACACTTTCATTTGAAGTAATGGCTCACCCTGCTGAGCCACATCATGAGAAAGCTGCTGCAGACATCAAACAGCACAGGCTACTTTTAAGGGAGGAGGGCTCTGGAATTCCTGTAGCTAGGAATTTCTGAAGGTGCCACTAAATAGGTTTATAATGTAGACTTAACAGATTTGTGGTTTAGTCTGATCTAGGAGTGTGCTCTCCTGCATACCAAGTTGCTGCCACTGTTAAGGTTTCCTCCTGGATCTCAACTGGACTCCTACAGTACCCTGCTCTGTGGGATGGCTCTTTCAAGAGTCTCAATAAAATTTGAGCAGCTGAACAACCTGTAATGAGACACTTGATGGAGCTGCCCCACAGGGCTGTGTAAAGACCACAGCAGAGAGTGTGAAATTGTTAAAGACACCACAGGGATGAAACCAGACAGTGAACTCAGTAGCCAGAGTAATAAACCACTGTTGGTTGGCTGTACTTGCTGGTCAGGACACTCCAGTAGGAATTTACTGATGTTGTGGGGTGCATTTTGTTGAACACTGGCTCTGCTGAAGGTCTGAGGGCCAGGTCCTTTTGCTGGGTTTAATTGTACGCTTCCTCCCTTAACTGGATATTCCTCACTCACTGAACCAGGTGATCTCAATTCCTAAACAGGCTCTCATAGGATCAGTAGGACACTAGGTTCATCCGCTCTCTGCCTTGGAGTTTTTGCTTTGGAGTTCCTGGAAGGTGTCAGAGCTGTGAGTTCAATTCCTGTCATTATCCATTTACCCACGCCCTGCCTTTTGTAAATCAGTCTATCAGTGTCACTTGTAAAAAGCAATAGATGTCAGACACGTTGCCCTTTTCTTCCACCCAGAAGCCTGATTTCCTGTGCACATGCATTGCCTGGCTTTCAGCAGCCTTGTAGAGCCATGGGCAAGCCCAGAATACTTCAGTTGTGGGAGGTTCCCCAGGCAAACAGCAATCTATAGAATCATTCAGGTTGGTAAAGATCATTGAGTCCAACCACCAATCCTACAAGTTCACCCCTAAACCACATCTAAGCGAGTTAGAGCAGTACAGAGACCATCCTAGTCATCCTCCTGAGTCAGCTCCGGAGGGTGGCTGTCAGGAAGGTTGGCTGTTGGTGACAAGCTGGCCCTCTGCTCTGCTTAGAATGAAAAACCACACACAGATAAACGCAGCGAAAAGAAATCATGCAGAAAACTTTGTTATAAAGATGGCAAACTGCAGCAGTTGTTCCAGAATAAATGTCTTTAACGTGCTCGCTCTTTGGCATTTAGTAAGCTTCCAGGGATGGAAAGAAAGGAAAGTTTAATTTAGAGAAGCCTTCTGCCCTTCTTAGCTAGGGATCAGCTGCCCAACATGAAATAATAATGCATTCAACTGTCCATCTCCTGGTAAGTAACCTTTATCATCAGTGCATTCGGCAGCGCTCACAGCAAACAGAGTGGGAAAGGTACAAATTCAGAGAAAACTGATAGGGTCTCTGTGACCTTAATGTGATTATATTTGTGCTAATGCACACAGTGTAAGAGAAACTGGAGCTCTCACTACGAAGGGTCCAGTTCATTAAAAATGCATATCCCATTAATAAGGGATGTTTCTGCACTGTACTTAGGGGGTGAAGAAACGTAGAACGAGAGTCTGTTTTGAATAAATATCATCCAGCGATAGGACAAGGGACAACGGGTGTGAGCTGGAACAGAGGAGGTTCCACACCAATATGAGAAGGAACTTCTTCCTGGTGAGGGTGACAGAGCACTGGAAGGGGCTGCCCAGGGGGGCTGTGGAGTTTGGGGACATTTGAAACCTGCCTGGACATGTTCCTGTGCAACTTGGTCTGGGTGATCCTGCTGTGGCAGGGGGATTGGACTGGATGATCTTTCGAGATCCCTTCCGATCCCTAATGTTCTGTGCTTCTGTTTTTTGTTTGGTGGTATGTAACTGGTGGTTGCCCAGGGGAAGTTCCCTGTCTCATGAACCGCTTTAATAGCCTATTTTCTCATTATAAACTGTTGTGGAGTTTTTGTGTTACCAGTTGTGACCCAGGAAGATGTAGAAGTGTACAGATGAGCCAAGCTCTGCACATACAGGCAATGAGCACAGCTATTCTGGCTGCCATCTGTGTCTTGTGGGAGAAGATCCTTTAGGAAAAAATTTCCCCAAGGACCAGGCAAGATTTTGCGCTCTCTTAAGCTCTGCAGTGGTTTTGGTAGCAACTGCGTGGCAGTTCCAGAGAAGTATGAAGCTGTGGGTTTTTACTTACTTAAACACCAAATGATACAGTCAGTAAAGCAAATCTGCTCTATTCATTCTGCTCTCTACTTCAATCCATTTTGTGCACGGGATTTGGAGCTCTTTTTGTCCGGGATATTGCATTGACATATATGTCAATATGGCAGATCAATATGGCACTTCCTTATCACACCACAGACATTTCCAAAGGGGAACCAGAAGAGTTTTGTACAGCAGCAGGGAAAAATTAAGAGTTCTGTAAGTTGAGGCAATCCGATAATTGCAGCAGATAAGCCTGGTGCTTGCATGTTGTGCTGAAATGATCTCAACATCTTGTTGATGTTGCAACGTTTTCTTAAGTCCCGGAGGTGCTGGTGGTAGTTCCAAACACACCCAGATCCTGAGTTGCTTCATTTACTTGGTGAGGCTGAAATTGCCACTTAAAAATAACAGTTTAGACTCTATAGTAGAGATCAGCAGGAAAAGGTGAATTGCTTTACAATCCATGGGATAAGCTGATACTTGGAAAAGTTTTATCACAATCTAGATGAATGAAATGTGTGCCATGACTTGGCCATGGACTGGAAGAAGACAAATATCTGGCAACTTAAATTAAATATTGGAAGTCCAAGCTTAAAGTTTCACCTTTTGGTGGTTGATTCATTATTCTCATTATTTCTGCGCTTGCTTTTCTTTGCTGAGAGAGCAGGAATATGTTTTCTGATAATCATAGGATAATACCAGTGTAAAACAAATCTCAGAATCCCACAATCATTGAGGCTGGAAAAGCCCTCTGTGCTCTTCCAACGCAGCCCAGGACCTAACATCACCACAGTGACCAGACCAGGGCACTAAGGGCCATCAGCACCTCCAGGGGTGGGGACTCCACCACTACCCTGGGTAGTGCAGTCCACTCTCTGATCACCCTTTCCATGAGGAAGGGCTTCCTAACATCCAGCCTAACTCTCCTCTGGCAGCTTCAGGCCCTGCCCTGTCATCCTGGCACTCACTGCCTAGGGAGAATAGCCCAACCCCCACCTGGCTACAACCTCCTTTCAGCTAGCTGTAGAGAGGTAAAAGGTCTTCTCTGAGTCTCCTCCAGGCTAAACACCCCCAGCTCCCTCAGCCTCTCCTCATCAGACTTTCCCTCCAGTCCCTTCCCCAGCCTCCTTGCTCTTCTGGACCTGCTCCAGCCCTTCAATCTCTTTCCTGAAGTGAAGGGACCACAACTGCCTCCAGGACTCAAGGGGAGGCTTCCTCAGTGCCCAGGACAGGGGGAGAATTACATCCCTAGTCCTGCTGGCCACACTACTTCTGATACAAGCCAGGGTGGCTCTGGCCTTTCAGGCCACCTGGGCACCCTGCTGGCTCCTGTTCAGCTGGCTGTCAACCAGTACTGCCAGGTCCCTCTCTGCTAGGCCGCTCTCCAGCCACTCATCCCCCAGTCTGTAGCCCTGCAGGGGGTTCTTGTGGCCAAAGTGTAGGACCATGCCTTGGCCCCGTTAAACCTAATCCTGTTGGCCTCTGACTATTGACCCAGCCTGTCCAGATCTTTCTGCAGCATCTTCCTACCCTCCAGCAGATCGACACTCCCGCTCAACTTGGTGTCATCCATGAGTTTACTAAGGGTATAGTTGAGCCCCTCATCCAGGTCATCAGTAAAGATTCAACAGAGAATCTCCAATCTCTGTCCAGCAAGTATTCTACAGTTTAGATGTGTGTGTCAAGTTCTGTGTAGCAGTCTGATTACTGAGATTTTATGATGATGAGATCACAGAATCACAGAACATTTGGGATTGGGAGGGACCTCAAAAGATCATCTAGTCCCTACCTACAAGTCCAACCTCTGAGGCAGCAGGAAAATGAAAAGTGAAATTAAGAGCCACAATGTGGTGCTTCGTGGCAGAACGCAGATTGTTTGAAAGAAAAGTTATGGGTTTTTCATTATCAGCTGCATCGTTTTCTATCAGCTATTAAATTTTGTTCAGCAAGATTGCTCCTAGTATAATTGCTGCCAATTAAGGGTTCATTTAATAAAGAGCAGAGCTGCTTTATTTAGAGATGATGGACTTTCACAGACTGTGCCTGATAATTTTATTGTTGTGAGTTAGTCTATTTAATTTCTTTAAAAAAGATAGCTGGGCTTTTTTCCCCCAGATCATATAGCTTATGGTCTAAGTGCAGCTGTATTACATGCTCAGACCGAGGGGGTGTTTGTTTTAAAAATGTAAGACCTTTCTCACAGGCAGTATTTTCATGGTAATGATTTCATTCCTAAAGCTGTATCTTTAGTGTGAGTTGGCTCAATGATTTCTTGATACTCTTGATTTCTTCTTGTTGCAGTTGCTGAGAGATAAGTAGGAGTAATTTAATGTCCCATTGTGGAACTGCATCTGAGGAACTTAATGCAAAGTGTTGCTTGGAATGCTGCGTGTTCTTTTACTCATTTTAAATATTTGTGTAAATGGGTGTCTCTGAAGGATTTCTGTGTATGTTTGATTATTTAAAACCTGGTAGTATTAAATCTGATCCTGCTTCTTTATCAAAGCACTGCGTACTAAAGGAGGCAGCCCAGCATCTCCCTGGTTCTGGTAAGTGTGTGAGACACACTGAATCCATTCTTGAAGAGCCTGATGAAGCTATTTCTGCCCAGAGTGTTTGCTGAGGCCAGTCCAGTGCTGTGGTTGGAGCAGTGGCTTTGGAGAGCTTAGCTGCACAGCTGGAGCCAGGAGGTCCAGGACAGAGCTGGATGCACGTGCTTAATGTGCTCCACCGTACATCCTGTAAGAGTACGTCTGTCTGCTAGTTGCTTTCTAGGTTGGCACTAGAGGATTCCCTCCTTCATGAAGCACTGGGAGATGAGGCTGTTTAGAACCAAGTAACTGCCTGTTGTGCTGCTGAAGATGCGTAAGACACAAAAAGGAAGCAAGCTGTGGAAAGGTTGTTTATAACTGGTGCCTTTACAGTTGTAATTTTGAGTGACGCTCGGAGCCCTTGGGATGCAGAATGTTTTTTATCCTTCTGATGTTTCTGCTGTGGGTTTCTCATTTTGAAACCAGGTGTTGTTCAACAAGGTTTCTCGATTGGTTTAGGGGATTCATTTTTTTTCCTTTTTGATAAGTGAAGAAGAAGATTGTCTTTGTTTTACTTAGCTTTATTTGAAATAATATTTTATTTTAAGAGGCTTATTTTACAATGTTTGCAGTGCACTTCAATTTTTCATCATGTCATGCCCTTCCAGCCCCTTGGTGGGATGAGAGGTGAGTGTATGTATTATATAATTTATAATTAATTTATGATGAATCACATATGATGAATACTGCTTATTAAATATTAAAGCTGAGTCTGCAGTTATGGCCGTACCAAGGCAGCAGCACTGCGGCCTGTTCCTACAGCACTACTGAGCAAACTCATTGACTGGGGCTATGATGGCTGTGCTCTGTTGGCCAAGGCCAACAGGATGAGGCTTAACAAGGCCAAGGGCAGGGTCCTACACTTTGGCCACAAGAACCCCCTGCAGGGCTACAGACTGGGGGATGAGTGGCTGGAGAGCGGCCTAGCAGAGAGCGACCTGGCAGTACTGGTTGACAGCCAGCTGAACAGGAGCCAGCAGGGTGCCCAGGTGGTGTGAAAGGCCAGAGCCATCCTGGCTTGTATCAGGAGTAGTGTGGCCAGCAGGACTAGGAATGTAATTCTCCCCCTGTCCTGGGCACTGAGGAGGCCTCCCCTCCCCTCCCCCTGTCCTGGGCACTGAGGAGGCCTCCCCTCCCCTCCCCCTGTCCTGGGCACTGAGGAGGCCTCCCCTCGAGTACTGGAGGCAGTTCTGGGCCCCTCTCCTTCACAAGAAGGAGATTGAAGGGCGGGAGCAGGTCCAGAAGAGCAAGGAGGCTGGGGAAGGGACTGGAGGGTAAGTCTGATGAGGAGAGGCTGAGGGAGCTGGGGATGTTTAGCCTGGACAAGAGGAGACTGAGGGGGATCCATTTTCCTCTCTGAGGGGAGACTGTAGTCAGGTGGGGGTCAGGCTCTTCTCCCAGGCAACTAGCACCAGGCCGAGAGGGCAGGGCCTGAAGCTGTTGGGAGGGTTAGGCTAGATCTTAGGAATCCTTTACTGATGGAGAGGTTGATCAGAGGCTGGAGTTGACTGCCCAGGGCAGTGGTGGAGGCCCCACCCCTGGAGGTGCCGAAGGCCAGCCTGGCTGTGGCCCTCAGTGCCATGGCCTGGCCGCTGTGGTGATGTTAGGTCCTGGGCTGGTCTGGCTGAGCTCAGAGGGCTTTTCCAGCCTCAGTGATTCTGTGAAGTCACAGCTACTTGTTTTGTGGAGAATTACTTCACTTTCCAGAGCAGATGCCCTGCCACTGCCCTCCATGCACTATCAGCTGGGTCGCAATGACCATACAGTCCCTCCAAAGCGCGGCTGACCACAGAGAATGTGCTGCTGGTTTCTGCCCAGATCCACAGGGACTGCTGTGTTTCCTGGGTCCATGCTGCCATACCCCTCACTGATAGAAAGCTGGAGGACAGCCTGACAGGAGGGAATGGCCTTGCTGTGGACAAGTGGAAAATCTAGGCTAGATGTTAACAGGCTGTTTTGTAACAGATGACTGCAATGTGGCCAGGGGAATCATTTACCTGTGGAGGTCAGTCCACCGTCTGGAACTAATGAACTCTCAAAGAAATGCTGCAAAACAGAGTGTGAGGGAACTATTCAGGGACTTGTGTGCTGCCTGGTTAGGGCAATGGTCTTAATGAAGGTATTTTTCCCAAGTCAGTAGCAATGAATCTGTGAGTCAGAAATAGTAGCCATGACACAGAGCATTCCTGACTGACTTCTCTGAGATCAGAGCAAGGTCCCAGCTTGGCTCTGTGAGGCAGAAAAGGAAGAGCAGCCCTCCACCAGTGCTTTGTGCTCTTTTTTACCTTCCTGGGAGCTTTAACCTCTGTGTCTCACTGAAGACAGCAGACAGCAAGGAACAAATGCTGTCACCGTGTGTAATGCAACACAACTTAACCCTGAAATCCTCACCTTTCTGTATTACTGTCAGCCCAGCAGGCAGGTTTCCTACACTATCTGAGAGAAAATCCGGGCTCTTGAGTGCCTGTTGTGGATTGGAAGGAGCATGAGAGGAAATGGCGGGATGTTAGTCTGACGATATGGCGTGCCTGATTACCTACAGGGTGCCGTGCCAGGGCGCTTTCGAGCACGTGTGAAGGAAGGTGTGTGCTGTTTTGCCGAGATGCATCATAAGACCAGGGAGGTGGAAGCACCAGGCAGAGCATTTGAGCACTGAAATATAAAAGATACATCAATTTTGATGAGTGACTGTCTGAATGGGGTGTAATCCTGCAATTAGTGCAACGCAGAAGGAAGAATTAGTTTTGGCTTTTTTGTCACAGAATCCCAGAACATTAGGGATTAGAAAGGACCTCGAAAGATCATCTAGTCCAATCCCCCTGCCACAGCAGGACCATCTAGATCAGGTTGCACAGGAACATGTCCAGGCGGGTTTTAAATGTCTCCAGAGAAGGAGACTCCACAAACCCCCTATACAACCCACATGTACTACCTCCAGCATGTGGGATGAAAGTCCTTAGGGTGCAGACAGGGAACAGGGACTCTTAGGATAGCTGCACCCTGGAGAAAATCCTAAAGCATAGGTGTATTCCTTCAGAACTTCTTATTTATTTTCTGAGAGCTCAGGCAATAAAATCTAATTCAAGTGAATATTTTACTTCAGTTTTGCTCTTCTCCCAGAGCTTTTCCAGGACAATTTAATGATGTGGCAGATTATCAAGAGCTTCTTTTAATATTAATTAAATCTCACACAAAGTTTTCAGCCCCTGAAATTACATAAACAAAATTGACTTATAAGATTTGATCTTAACAGGGAGTGATATATTCATTGGTATCGAGCCTTTGATCTAATATTACTTTATACATACAGCTGTGATGAGAAGATTAAAAAAAGCCCATAATAATCTGTGGAAATGATGGAAGGTAAGCAGTGTTTAGGAACGCAGCACTTCATTTTGTGTAGGAGGAATCGATGCTGAGAGAGAGCGTGTCTTTGGTCTTGGGGGTGGTCCTGCTCTGGCAGGGGGATTGGACTAGATGATCTTTCGAGGTCCCTTCCAATCCCTCGTGTTCTGTGATTCTGTGACAGTAGCACTTGTGCTGCATTGGAAAGAAACAGTTTTCGCTGAACCTCGCACATCTAGTTGTGTTTCTTTCTGAGTAACTTGGATGAGTAAATTGCACGTGAAAAATATAGTGACTGGGTCTCTGTTTGCATGTTATTAGGCAGTTGGTGGTGTCCTCACTGATTAGAGCAGGTCATCTTCTCCTCATCATTAAATGACACTGGTCATTAAAATGGATCTTTACAGAATCTGCTTTATAACCAGTCAGCAAGTCCGTGTGTTTCTTTTAGCTCCCAAGGAGCTATTTCCATGGACTGTCTGTAAGTATATTCCCAAAACAATGACTTTTTTGAGACTGCACAAAAACATCAGAGATTAATCAGATTTGAAGCTCTCTGCATAATAACTCCACACGCTTATTGTTTAATCCCTATTCCACAATGCAGTTATGATTGACACCTTGCTGTAGAGATAGAAGTCAATTGAATAATGTGTAGCACTCAATTTTATTTGTACCTTAATATGCCGAGGGTGGGGGGGGCGATTTTCACATTTTCATTATTTATAAGTCTGTCCCCTTGGAGAATATCTAGAAGAATTTGTTTTAAATGAGCTGATAATACCCTCTTTAAAATTTATAAGTAGGACAGAACCATATCCTTTTTCCTTACCACACCAGCTTGTGCCACTAAACTGGTTCTGAATTACCTCGCACTTGCTATTCATAGGACAAACATTGGTGGAGAGAGCTCTCCTTAAGGTTTACTTAGGAAGGAATTTCAACTGCTCATCATAAAAAAACTAACAGAGCAGGAGCCATTGCACCAACAAAGGTACCTGAGGAAACCTGAGGCTAGTGCCAGGGGTTTTGGTTTTAATAGACCACAGTACTCTAGCAGCTACTTTTGATACTTGCTGTCATTCCTTCAGCTTCAAAGATGAATGTGGGCCTGAAAGACTTTGTGAATCAGTGCAAGTCCTTCACCCAGAGGAGTTTTAGGATTGGGATGCAGTTTTCAAAACATTTTAGTGCTTTCTTACGATGGATAGGGAGGTTTTTCTTTTGCCTTTTCAAATCTGTGCTGCAGACTTCAGTGAAGTCCAGTAGGGCTGAATTGTGTTCTGTGCTTAGCAAGTCATTAGTGCCCAGTGTGGAGTTCGATTGTTGGATATTGATCATGTCAATAAATGCTGCAAATCCTTGGTTTCATAGAATTTTGCTTGCCCCCTACCTGTGATTTAGAAAACAAGCTGTCATTTGGAAGTGAACCTGTTTTCAGCTTTCACAGAGCCTTTTTATCACACGCGGTACAGCCTTTGCTGCCTCAGTAACTGACAAAAGAAAATACTTGATTATGAAGAAGCAAAGTAGATGCGACTTGATTGTTTTTCAGATAATTTTTGCTTTCAGGTATTAGAATGGCTGGTGCTCACCTAGGCGTAGCTAACGTGGTTCCCACACGCACGGAGTGCTCATGTTCTGGATGTAAATTGATGTATAATGCAACCCACATTAGCTGAGCTGATGATAGCTTCGGTTTCACCGCTGTCAGATTTTTGTAGCTCCTTGAATGAGTTGGCTGCTTTGAATGAATGTTAGCATAATTTATGCAGCTGATAAGTAATTTGAGTGCCTGAGTTATTGATAAAGCACTTTAACATATCATTTTCAGCTTGATGTTATGTGACATCAGAGTAGAAGGTAATGTGACAGTCCCCAGGCTTGATATTAAAGCCAATCTGCTGTTTGGATTTCAGAGGCCAGAGGAAACACGGTGCTGTCTGACACAAGCCCAGGAGACCAGCACCAACCCAGTCAGTCCCATCCTGCATTCCCTGTTGGGCCTCAGGTCAGTATCTTTCCTTTAATCAAGATGTGCAGTTGGCTAAAAAGTAAATGCCTGTGATGGATCGGCTTTGGTCTGTGTGATGTGGACAGTGTGACTGCTTGGCCTGCACGTAGTATAACAAAAAAGGAGCGCGTGTGTGTATCACAGCTCTTTTAAGGTACCTGTTTGGAAAGACTAGCTTTTGGTATGCTTTGCTCAAACAAAACCTAAGCACTTTTGCATATTTAGGAGGTTAAGTTACTTGAATGTCTCATGTAAGGTAGTTTTGCGATACATGTCATCATTTCATATTGAAAAGCCTGTGCAATTTTAATGCAGCCTTATTGGCTCTGATGCTTCTGCCTGTCACACGCAGCTCCTGCTTTAGTAAAGATGTTTCATTGTCTTTAATGCCAGGTGTTTATTTTCTTTGGAACAAAATGCTAGTACAGTGGTATGGCACCGTATAACAGTCTGAAAAGATTTCACATACCCCTTCCTAATTTTACGAAAGTTCAGCCATACGCAGAGGAGATTCTTACAGTTTTTCTACTTCCCAGGACAGCCTTGGTCCACATAACTTCTACTAATTGTTGCTGCTGTTTTCTGCTTTTATTGATCAGACTACAACATGGAAAATTTGGGAAGTGTTGCTATTAAGGTACTTCCAGGCTGACTTGATTTAGGCATTTCTGTGTTTGCAAGTTATCTTTGTGTAATAGAATTTCCAGTCTAGATTCAGCTGGGGTTACTGCCATGCCTCATGGCTCACAGCTCCAGCCAGCCCAGTGGGTCAGGACTTGGTGTACCGGTGAAAACGTATGCAGTAGGAGATTGGAAGCAGTGCATGTCTGTGGCGGAACATGAAAAGATCCCAGTCCAGAAGAGCTACAAGTGTGCAGTACTGAGCTGTGCGCACTAAATGAGGTTTACTGTCTGTGTTTTCTTACAGCCGCTACTGACAGCCCAACAGTTAGCTTCAGCAGTAGCAGGGGTGATGCCAGGAGGCCCTCCAGCCCTCAATCAGCCGATCCTCATTCCGTTCAACATGGCCGGGCAGCTGGGGGGGCAACAAGGACTCGTCCTAACGCTGCCTACAGCCAATCTCACCAACATCCAAGGGCTGGTAGCAGCAGCTGCAGCAGGAGGCATCATGACTTTGCCATTGCAAAATCTACAAGGTAAGTCATGTTTGTCACTTTTCTAATCGATTCTTACGACTGTTTGCTACACATTGCACCTCTCTCTCTCAAACCAAGTGATGCTTTTCCCAATGGAATGTTGTTCCCGATGTATATTGAAAATTAATACTTGGACTGGTTTTGACTACTTGAAAGATACTTAAGGAGTATTTGCATTTTAATAAGAACAGATTGGAGCTTGGGTCTGATATTCTGTGGGTCAGTAATGTAAAGTACTTGTACGATGCATTAGGCTTTTCTGCCAGCAGTGATCAATATTCCCTGCGCACAGTTCACTTCAAATTTTCAGGTGGCAGCATGGAGACAAGTGTTCAGTTTCAGCACTGCTGTTCAGGGTAGGGACAAATAAACAACAGTATTGCATAAAAAATAATCACTTTTTAAAAAAGCTTTTGCTATAAAAGCAGAGTTTTCTCAGCTGCTCTTGGTGCCTTAGATACGCACTCCTGCTCTTGCTGCGCGAGGTCTGCTCTGTCAGTAAGGTTCTGCCATTCTCATCCAAGCCGCCAAGGAAGTTGTCGCAAGCAAAAAGTTTCTCTCTGTATCATCTCCAGTTCTGAGCTGTTCTGTGTGTGCAACACTGATTCTGTGATACTTCTGCCCTAAGATACCTGTGCCATTCTCCCTGTGGCCTAAAATCAAACTGAAAAGCAGTTCTGTGAGATCCCAGTCCTTCCTCTCTGCCGTTCAGTCTGAGTGACACTCTTGTAGAGGCACCCAGTATGTACAGATAAGGTAGAAAGGCAGATGCATTTGTTTACTACTGCTAGTTATCTTGATTATTTGTTAGAAAGCAGTTCCTGCTGAGCAGGACTGAACCAGGTATAGCAAGAGAAGTATCTTACTAGAGAATTGTATACCTCTAGTGGAAGAAGATGGTAAAAAAGGAATCTTCCATGTGAAAGTGAGAAAAATGTGAGCAGGAATTATCAAAGCAAAGCATTAGCTCTTTTATATTATTATTATTATTTCAAGCTGAGGTAAGTGGCAGGAAAAGTTTTGCTTGAAAGGAACAATAGGGCTATTAAATAAATTCGCCACACTGCACGATAAGCACTTTCTAGTTTATGAAACTATAATTATAATAATGTTTTATAATTACTGTCATGTATAATAAGTAGAGTAACTTTTTAGTTTATTGAATTATTATAATTATTGCTGTTGTTACTATTATATCATTATAATAGTTACTATTTAGTTAATTAAACTGTAGTGGCTACTGAATACCAGATGAATTGTTTGAAGCGCCAAATCCTCCGGGTCATGAAACAGATAAGGAAAAGACAGCTCATGTGTTGAACAAACTCCCTTACAAACTGCGTGTATAGTACTCTCACCTGTTGGAGCAGCTACTTGCCTTTACCTTGTGCGTGTTTTAAAGTTTAATGTCAACAGACCTCTCTTATCATAGTTGTAAGTGGTTTTCACTTTAATGTTTAAAATAATGTCTCTCTCATACCATTAGCTGCACCAAAGAACCTGTCATTCATAAATCATAGATGAAAAGGACACACTAATGCACAAATTTTTCTTGTTTAAAATTTGAGAGTGCATGTAAAGTAGGGAACTGGAGATTAAAAAAATAATGTGGGAACAGGAGCGGGTAAAAGCAGATATAACAAAGTGAAGGGGAAGTGGCTTTTTAGTGTAGGTGGATGATGAAATCTTAATGAAGAAACAGGCATTATAAAAGTGTATCCTTCCACTCCGGAGTGCCCCAGGTTGTAGTTGCTGGGTCTGTAGTATTATAAATAAACATAAGCTCGTGCAGTTCTTACGTCATTTATTCACCCCGTGCTGCAAAGCTGGAGGGCAGGGATTAAGGCAGGCAACCTTTGCTCTTTGGTTTAGCCATGGGTGTCTAATTGCTAGCTGAAAGGTATAACTCTGCTGCCAAATAAATTTTGCAAGCAATGACCTTACCAGATGAAAAGGTTTCCTCTCTAATCTTTACTGGTAGATAGAAGCATGGGATCAAATAGGGACTTGCTGGAGCATCAGGTGCAGTTCCCTGTCTATGGACACAATCACACTCTCTATAAAGTAGCTGGAAGGAACAGAAACCACAAATTCACTTGCTTTTTGCTGTCTTCTCCGCTTTTCTCTCCCAATCCTCTAAGCAAGTACCACTGCTTTCATTATTTGGAAATGAAACTGAAATATGAGGAGATGAAGTAGCTTTGTCAAGACAGCTCTTAAGAGCCTTGAATCACTGTTCTTCTGTTGCTTTCCACTATTATTTAGCAATATTTATTCTGATCATGTAAATTCCTCTGAATGCTGGTCCCTGATTTCTTCATCTGTCATTGCTTCACACATACCCTGCTGGAACAGGACGTACCTGAGTTTACTGGTCATGAATAAAAAGCATCAGCACACCCAGAAAGTCAAAACCCTTCTCCGCAGTAATTGCCTGGAAGCCTCTGAGTGGACAGCTGCAGGACATTCCAAGCAAAACCAATTGTCATTTACTCACTGATGCCAACATCTTGAAGCACCTGCACAAGGTAGAACAAAGATTACCCAATTCAAAGGCAGGAGTCAGGTAGAATCATAGAATAGATGAGCACTTTGTTTCTAGAGAACGTATTTAGCTGAGTAGTATCATCAGTTTCACTGAACCTGATTGACCTCAGTTCCCTGTATGTTATGATTATTGGAAAGAGAATCATAGAACTTGTGTTCTGTTTAGTTGCAAGTGCTTCTGGTAATTCCTCCCTTGGGAGAAATTAGACCATGTTCATCCGCTTCCAGCCCTCTTAAATGTCACAGTGAACCTAGATGACTGGGAGGACATATTTTCATGCTGTTTTCTAACATGTCTTAATACACCTGTTGTAGTCACATTTGCTTTCCCTGAATTTTCAGTGCAATCAAGCACAGATATCCACAGCTTAGAATCATAGACTGTTCAGGGTAGAAAGGGACCTCTAGAGATCGTCTAGCCCAACCCCCCTGCCAGAGCAGGATCACCTAAGGCAGATCATGCAGGAACATCCAGGTGGATTTTGAAAGCCTCTAGAGAAGGAGACTTCACAGCCTCTCTGGGCAGCCTGTGCCAGTGCTGTCACCCTTACAGTAAGGAAGTTTCTCCTCATGTTGAGGCAGAACCTTCTGTGTTCAAATTGATACCCTTTATTCCCTGTCCTATTACTATGCCCCTATGCCCCACAGAAAAGAGATTGGCCTCTCCTAGTTGACACCCACCCCTCAGATATTTACAGACATTAATAAGATCTTTCTCAGTCTTCTCTTCTCCAGAATAAACAGCGCCAGTTCTCTCAGTCTTTCTTCATATGGGAGATTCTCAAGTCCCTTAATCATCCTTATAGCTCTCTGTTGGATTCTCTCCAGTAGATCCCTGTCTCTCTCGAACTGGGAAGCCCAACACTGGGTGCAGGTGCGGTCTCACCTGGGAAGAGCAAAGGGAGAAGAGAACCTCCCTAGATTGGCTGAACACAGTTTTCTTAATGCATCCCAGAACACCCTTGGCCTTCTGTGAGCTGCTTCTATCTTCTTTTTCCTCCCTCAGCAGTAAACCTCTTCATCACAAACTACCCCAGCTGTAGCAGTCAACTTGAAAGTTACCCTGAAGACTCTTCAAACAATGAATGATTTCAGAAAAGTTCTGCTGTCACAGAGTGCTTGAACTGACACTGAACTCTGCTTAAGGAAGTAATCCCACCACATTTTGTGGGATTACTCCACCACAGTTTGGTGGGATCCACAGATACGTTTAACTGATCGTCTTCTTGGGGATTTTCGGGTCTGGTTTGGAGTGTTAAGTGAGACCTCAGGGTAACAATAAAAACCCTTACTCCTGGAAAGAGAAAAGTGTGTTCAGTGGTGGGAATCATAGAGGAGATACATTGAGTATTTCAAATGTGAAAACAAGACTTTCCTTTAAAATTCAAGACAGTGGTAAAGTAGAATTATTAATGATATGGAAATTACTCTCACCGTGTAACTTACTTGGTGCAATTACCTCTTGTTTTCCTGTCAGTTACTTCTAAATGAGAAATGTTTTATTGTTTTTCAAGTGCATTTATGTTAAGTTATTCCATTGCAATGTGGCCCTGATTCACCACTAAGTCAACAGGAATGTTGGTGCTCTAAGTTAAGAGAATTTTCAACTAAGCTTCTTTCAAACCTACTTTCTTGATGTGTGTTTTGTGCAGTGCATTTGCCCCACACCCTGTATTTGCTCCCTCAGCAAGTGAGTCAAATGTGTGCTAAGGTGTGAATTCTTGCTGTGAAACTTAGAAAAATGTGTTTTTCCTGGCTCCTATAAAGCAAATGAATACTGTGACCAGTTTTGGGCACCATGGAGTTGCTGGAGCGGGGCCAGAGAAGGGCAGCCGAGGCTGGGGAGAGGGCTGGAAAACAGGCCCTATGAAGAGCAGCTGAGGGAACTGGGGTTATTGAGTCTGGAGAAGGGGAGGCTGAGAGGAGACCTTATTGCTCTCTACAGCTACCTGAAAGGATGTTTTAGTGAGGCTAGTGCTGGTCTCTTCTCCCAAATTACTAATGATAGGGCAAGGGGAAATGGCCACAACTTGTGTCAGAGGAAGTTTAGATTGGATCTTAGAGAGAAGTTCTTTGCTGAGAGAGTGGCTGGGCACTGGAACAGGCTACCCACGGAAGTGATGGAGTCCCCATCCCTGAAGGTGTTTAATAGCTGAGTAACTATAGCACTTGAGGCCGTGGTTAGGTGTTAGGGAAATGCTGGGCTGAGGGCTGGATTTGATGATCCTGAAGCTCCTTTCCAGCCATGATGATTCTATCCTGTTCTGTTCTGTTTCGTTCCGTTCCATTCCACTCTACTCAAATTTTCTTATGCACCAGGAATACACAAATTGCAGGTAGACCTAGGGCCATGCTGTCTTAGCCAGCAAAAATCTTGGAGGTGTGAGTGTAGCAATGATCAGGTGGTGAGAACAGAAGTAGTGAGTAAGTATCCGTTGGCTTGACAGTGTGTTGCTGGTTGCTTTTGGCCCGTTGCATCCTGCCCTGTCCTTATTGACTTAATGCAGAAAGCATTCTGCCAGCTTTCCTCTTCTTGTCCAAACTGCTGTTCATTAATACTCAGCTTTATGTCTTTGGGAAACTCTTCCCTGTGCTGAACAGTTTGTTTTTTTATCTCCTTTGCAAGGTTGGATTTCTCTAGGTTTTGGGTGGGAGAGTATTCTTTTTTTAATTTTAGTTATCCTTCTCAAGAGTCTCTCCAAAAGACTAGTAGTTACTTAATCTCAAAGTACTCAGTAATGCCTGGGAGCTGATATTAATGGAAGGACATTATATCCTCAAGCCCATCTCATTTTTATGTCTCAATGTAATATTTCTATATATCTGAACAGAAAGAAACCTCTTCGGGGGACTGAGCTTGTTTAGTTTTTTTTCCTTATTATAATTTTTAACCCTGTTGATTTCACCTTGAAATCACTGAGACATGAGAAAGTATTCCAATGCTGAGGAGCTGCTTAAGGGTGGCCTCTCACATTGCCTGCCTTTCCTTGACAGCCACAGTGGTTTTAGCTAAGAAGTTACTGCATTTTACCCAGTATATTTTTGTATTCCATTTATATATTTATCTTACTGTATTACATTTTCATGTTTGAAATGAGAAGAAGCTAACACAGTGTTGCCTGCCTGTCACTAATGGCCACTTGTGCACCATGGATAGCTCTTTAGGAGTCACCCTGAAATGGTTGGCTCAAGTGTGTGATACCACAGAGCAATGGCACAAGAGTGTTTTGGACATCTCCACCAATATGGGACTTGAAGACACTTGAACCTTGAAAGGATATCTACGAGTTGGTGATCAGAGCCTGCTGGCGCTGAAACTTTCTGTATTTCATTTCACGCAGAGTGATTGTGGCTGGAAAAGACCTTTGAGCTCATCCAGCTCAAGACCTAACATCACCACAACTTAGACCATGGCAGTAAGGGCCACAGCCAGGCTAGCCTTCAACACCTCCAGGGATGGGGACTCCACCACTGCCCTGGGCAGTCCAGTCCGGTCTCTGATCACCCTTTCCATGAGGAAGGGCTTCCAACCTAACCCTGCCCTGGTGCAGCTTCAGGCCCTGTCCTCTTGTCCTGGTGCCAGTTGCCTGGGAGAAGAGCCTAACCCCAACTGGACTACAACCTCCCTTCAGGGAGTTGCAGAGAGGCAGAAGGTCCCCCCCGAGTCTCCTCTTGTCCAGGCTAAACATCCCCTGCTCCCTCAGCCTCTCCTCATCAGCCTTTCCCTCCAGTCCTCGTTCCTCCTGTGGACTCGCTCCAGCCCCTCAATCTCTTTCTTGAAGTGAGGGGCCCAGAACTGCCCCCAGTACTCGAGGTGAGGCTTCCCCAGTGCCCAGTACAGGCAGAGAATTACATCCCTAGTGCTGCTGGCCACACTATTTCTGATCCAAGCCAGGATGCCACTGGCCTTTTGTGATGCCTGGGCACCCTGCTGGTGCACCACACGTGGTACTGCTCCTAACGCAGATGTCAATAATTTATTTCCAAATCAGAATTTCTTAATCTCGGGTTCTGAAAGAAATGAGAACAAACTATCTCCCCAAGTCGTTAGTGAAAGGTTTCAGTGCTGAAAGGAAGCTGGCTTACATGTCTGAAAATGTGAAATCACCAAATTACATTATTTAAACAGCAGGAGGTCATATTTTAGCTTCAATACAATGGAAGGGGAAATGTATTAAACATCTTGGGAGCTACGAGACTTTCATTCAAATGCACAGATGTTGGTAGCAACAGACGTGGATGATGGTGATAATTTCAAAAGCTTTTTTTTATGTGGAGATCGGTCAAAATGAATGTTAGGTAAAAACAAAAGGGAAAAGTATTGTTTACAGTTACAAGATCCGCTCTCATCTGACCACAAGTCTGTGTCATTAATTGCACGACAGAGAAAATAAACATGCTCTATCTCTGTTCCTGCATGTACACACACCCTAAAAACCAGGAATCAGAGAAAGATGAAAAACAAAGAAGAGACTAAAAAGGAGTCAACTACAAACCTTGACTTCTTACTGATCTAGAGCCCAAATTTCAGTTTTATAGAACATTCTCCCCTTTTAACTAAAGTGACGCAGTCCCTATTCATTTGTATTCCCCTTCAAGTAACATGAAATAGCTTTCAGAGTCTACAGGAAAGCAGTGTTTCACTTATGTATTTTAATGAGCACCAATGTCAGTAATAATCAAAATGATGTTTCACTTAGAGGAATAGTTTATTCCCAGGTACTTGTTCAGTGTACTAACATAACCAGAACAAGAATGACAAGAGCCAAGAAAAGGAGCTGCACTGACTAGCAATTTCTGTGAAGCCCTCAGCCCAAATAGAGCTCTGCTCTCGCGGTGTAAATGCTGCACGTAACACGGTCGGCTGCAAAGAGCTCACTTACACAAAGAAGGGGTTAGCCACCTCCAAAGACTAACTTCCCTACCTCAGTGCAGGGAAAGAAATAGGGGCGATTTGTGCGTCCTTAAGCACCCGCCCAGTGCCTGTGGGTTAGCAGCCACTCCAGCAGGTTTCCTCAGGCTAACAGCTGTATCCCCTCGAATCACAGAATCACTCTGGTTGGAAAAGACCCCTGGGATCGAGTCCAGCCATCTCACCTACCTTACAAGTTCACCCCTAAAGCTTATCCCTCAACACCTCATCCAAAGCCTCTTTAAACACATCCAGGGATCAACCACCTCCTTGTGAAGAAACTGTGGTGTAGAGGAAATGAAGTAATAGGCAGAGACCCCTAAGGATGGGGTAAGTAGAAGGTCTTATGTCTCCTTCTGGTCCCCTAGGAAATGTACTACTCAGCAGGCCTGTCACTCGGTTTTGGGAGAAAGGGCAAAAACTGCTCTTCTGAAGGCACCACAGAAAGAGCCTGACTGGGATGGGGGTTTGTTTGCTTGTTTGTTTTTTCCCCACCACACAAGGCTGCTCCTGTGGGAATTCTGCAGCCCCGTGTTAATTGCTCGTCTTGTTCAGTGGCAAATTGCTGCCTTCACAGAGGGAATGCGAAAGGTTCAGGGCTTTATTAGGTACTAGTTGTTTATTGATCACTCCCAGTGTGTTAGCTATTTGTTGTTTGGATTTTCTGCCCCATAAGTTAAAGGTGTGCGTAAGGAGCATTAAAATGCAGTAGCCTTAGTGCTTCTTTGCTGTCTCGTTGACTTCCACCCAAAACAGACCTCAGACATGCTTGTTTATTTGCTGCTGATGGTTATGGAACAACATCAGTGAGGACTAATGATGTGATGTAGATCAAATGAATTCCAAAATAAGTCTCCAAACTTTTATGCCGACAAGCAGATGCGAAAGGCAGGAGTACTTGCACCTCCCCAGTTTCCACCCAAAACCTATTGGTTAACTCCCTCTAGCAGACAGGACCACCAAGCTGAGGGTTTTGGTGTGACTGGTACGTGAGACCTGGGCATTTCTGGGAACACAACGCTGTATGCAGCCCTGGCTCAGACTGCTCCTGGCAGGAATATTCCATGTGCAGGATTAAAAATGAAATGTCTGTCAACCAGAACATGGATGCATTTTAATGCTGCTTTTAAAGTATACCAGCACACCTGTTTCCAGGAGCCTGTAATCTTCTTCTTGAATTTAGACCGTGACAATTTAAATTAATCTAGGGAAAACTCATTCCAATAATGCTAAGCACTGAACTTACTGTAATCTTACAAAAGCCGAGAAATTTCAACCCCAAGTGAAAATCCCAGCTAGCATTTGTCACTCTGTTCCTCCCTTCCATGTTGTAGGGCCTCGTGCAACATCACTTGCAAATAGGTACATCTTACCTGTCCTCAAGTACTGGGGGCAGTGGTGGGCCCCTCACTTTCATGAAGGAGATTGAGGGGCTGGAGTGGGTCCAGAGGAGCAATGAGGTTGGGGAAGGGGCTGGAGGGAAAGTCTAATGAGGAGAGGCTGAGGGAGCTGGGGATGTTTAGCCTGGAGGAGACTCAGGAGGGACCTTCTCCCTCTGCAACTCCCTGAAGTTGTAGTCAAGTTGGGGTCAGGCTCTTCTTCCAGGCAACTGGCACCAGGCTGAGAGGGCAGGGCCTGAAGCTGCACCAGGGCAGGGTTAGGTTGGATATTAGGAAGCCCTTCCTCATGGAAACGGTGACCAGAGACTGGAATGAACTGTCTAGGGAGGTGCTGGAGTCACCATCAGTACTGGTGTTTAAGAAAAAACTGGCCCTTAGTGCCATGAACTGGCTGCTGTGGTGATGTTAGGTCCTGGCCTGGGCTGGATAATCTCAGAGCATTTTCCCAGCCTCCATAATTCTGTGGTTCTGTGATCTGGATTACATGCAGATAGGTGGGTACATTTATAGGGTATATGAGTATGTGACTCATATACTGATCCCACACTGCTATAAAGTGAGTTGTAGAAGGATTAGCAGCCTTCACTCTTAATTTCCTTGCCCTTGTGGGTTTATGTCAGACATTTGTAGTCTTTGTGGTTTGATTTCCTTTGTTTATCCATGCTGTTAGCAAAATCCCAATGATTAGTGTTTTAAAAACTCCCTGGATACAAACTTGTGTTCCTGATAGAGCGGTGAAGTTCTAGTCAAGCACATATGTATTTAGGGACTCATAAAAACAGCAAAGTCTTTATTGACCAACTGAGTTTACAGGCATTTTTAATAGTGTGAATTCTGAATGCATGGAACATACAAGTTAACTGCCTGGGAGCCCGTTTATTAGATGAAACTCCTTTAAAGTCTGTGTGATCTAGTACCACAGAACAATACACCTCCCCTTTTATGGAGATCTCTTTCATCATGGAAAGTTCTGAAGGTGTCTTATGGCTTTTGTTATCTTGAAACATTTTACACCTTCTTTTTCCTTTTAATTTTTTTGGAGAAAAAGCATTCTGCCTGCCACTGAGATTGCTTTAGAAAAGGGAACAGGACCTGTCTGGTAACATCAGAAATGATGAAAGGGAAACTTCCTTGAGTTTTCTCATCCCTAGACCTCCATGCATGTTGATGTCCTTTGGGTAGAAATCTGTACTCATGGAGATCTTCAGGCCTCAGTCTCATTTTGCTGCAGATCCCTGAAGCTGCTTTTGTTCCTTGAATGTTTTTTTCTTTACAAGCCTATTGCTCTGACAGTTGTAGCAGAGAGCACAGAGACCTGTGTTGTGCTCTGTCCCACATATCTCATGTGATGACAGACAGCTCACGCGTGTCTTCTGCAACTCTCTTCCCACCCATAAATGACTGTGTGGCTGGTTCACAAGATGCTTTCCTACAAAGTGGCTTAAGTCACTTGTGTTAGATGTCCCGAGCTCCTCAAACACAGCTTAGACCTTTGCTAAATATCCTATGTTCCTAAGGCTTGTTCTGGTTTGTAGCCCTAAAAGAAGCTACACTCATCCAGAGTAGCTGCCATAAGGTGAATTTTCCTTCTTTGGGACACAGAGTGAACTTCTCCAGCCCACTGAAGGACTGGAAGTCTCCACCAAGACTAGTAAGAACCAGCACAATATGGGGATTAGACCATTGCCTGCATCAAGGGCATTCTCTTATTTAACATTACTATCTTTTAAACTTGATCAGCTGTAGCTATGACATATCTTACAGACTTTTCTTTCACTTAGTTGTGCTTTGTTATGATAAGTTATATGATGTTAAAAGTCAATCTTCAGCATTAAATCAAGTTTCTCATATCGCTTCCGTGGTTAGTTCTATTCAAATCAATGCTGATGTTTTGCATCACTGAATACTTTCACCTTTAATTTCTCAAATGGTGTTTATGTCTCTTGTCCCTTTCCTCATCCAGTGCTTCCTCTGTCCCTCTTTTACATTTCAGCGTGTTTGTTTAAGTTATTCACAACCCAAATATTCCCAAGTGTAGATGATTCCCCATTTCCCATAAATGTGGAAGAGGTAAACGTGTGGGTAAACCTGTTGCTATTTTCCCAGCAGTATATTTGGGTTCCGTATTTCTGAAGCTGCAGTTGTACCAAGACATGAATCCTCTCTAAAAAGCTAGGAAATGGTGGAAGCACGTTTTCAGGGCATTCACTTATTTGCAACGTGAAAGTTCTTCCATTTATTTTGTTTATTTTTAAAAGGATAAAACCTCTCAAGAACAAAATTTGTACACATTTTCTGAAAACCCCGAGTCTAGCAGTCGGAACAGAGCAATCACATTGAGATGCTGTTTGAGAGTTTAGCTTTTCCTTTCCCAAGTCAGTGCTAGTGGACTGTAGAGGAAGGCCATGTGCCCCCTCATAGCACCACAGCATCTTTAAAGCATAGACTCATCATGGCTCGAAAGGACCTCCACGATCATGAAGGCCAGCCCTCATCCCAGCATCTCCCTAACCCCTAGACCACAGCCTCAAGTGCCCTGGCTACTCATTCTTTAAACACCTCCAGGGACAGTGACTCCACTGCCTCCCTGTGCAGCCTGTTCCAGTGCCCAACCATAGTCCCAGCTTCCCGCACCCCAGCCTCCCGTTAATTTCACTGGTAACAAAATCACTTCTTTAAATCTTTGTTTTCCTCAGCTTTAGCAGGAGTGGTGGTTCCAAGTTACATCTTATGAAATTACATTTATCTAATGTGAGTGCCTTGGCCAGTTGCAACCAAAATGAAAAGCATATAATATTTGTTGTGTTTGTCAGCAGATCATCATTGGTTGGAAGCGTGAGTTTTATCAAGTGTGCCTTTATGCATTTATGTTCCCGTGAGTGCCATTATTTAAACATTTCTTATTGGGGGGGGGGGGGGTATG